>CABHPH010130535.1:50774-64315 GCA_902168325.1 Peromyscus nudipes
TCCAGGAGAGGCGCAAAGCTACACAGAGAAACCCTGTCTCGAAAAATGTGGCGAACACCTCGACCAGCAAGGAAGAACGACCACCATGCGAGGATTCTTCTCAGATCACACTTTATTGGAGCACCTCTTGGTTAAGGGAGAGCTGGAGATGAGGGGCCCGGAGCGCTACTAGGCAGCTGCTTATATGGGGATTTGAGTAGACCGGTCAGTCTATGATTGGATCCCGCCAGAATGCGAGCATGGAGAGCCACGGGATAGGCTGAGGACATAAGGCTGTGACAACGTAACCTGCGCATGCGCACACCTTGGCACGAGTGACTCAGGATTATAACCATATATGGAGTTGTTTACTACTGGGCTGCCAGGGGCCAGCGCCATCTTGTAATGGCGGCTCCCTGCACTTTTCCTCTCTGATTTCTATTCTTCTCATTTATAAACTCAGATTCTGATAATTTTCAAAGTGACCCGAAGACCCTCTAAAAGCACCATCACTTCACCTATCCAGCCAGCTTTGGCTTCCCTATCACCTCACCTGTCTGGGAGCTCAGCCGGCTTCCCAGCTCCAGTCCCAGGAGCGGGTCACCCTGCTTACCTGAGGACACAAAGCTCAAACACACTGGTCCTCATGCTCACCCACAGATGTTCCAGTGGAAGTCTCTGTTTGACTTTTGCATCTCCCCACCTTGTGAGGGGATTGATGAGGGCTAGTTGCCATGGTGACTGAGGATACTGAGATCCTTGCCTTGTTCTCCAAGGGGAGGTGAGATGTGTAAGACCAAGAGTGAAGACTGGAATCCAAAATAGGCTGATATTTCTGTTCCAAAATCCAGTCATCTAATTAGTGCTTCCTAGTCTCAGTTTATTCTTCAGAAAATCAGGGATAGTAAGCAGTCTTGTTTTGAGAACCCTCCAAAAAGTAAGCATAGTTATTCCTTTAAGGATTGAGGGGAACAACCGCTCTATAATAAGGCAACCGATATTCTTATTTTCTTATTGCAATTTTCACAGTCATTCACCATCGTCATCATCTTCTTCACCACCATCATCACCAACATCACAAATACCATCCAGTCAAGGGACAGAGCCTTATAAAAGAGCAAGGAAAATGAAAGTCAAAACTTTTTCTTTTATAAGTGTTTTTATTGAGATATAATTGTCATGCAAAAATGCTTAAAGTTTACAATTTGAAATTTTTAACATGTGCGTATTCATGAAAGAATCCAGACACCCATGGTAACAAGCATGCATGAGTTTAGCATCAGCTTAAAAATTTCTTCAGTGCTTATTTATAAGCACTTTATTATAGTGGTATTTTATTTGTACTGAAATGTGATTTTATTTGTATGTTAATAAATAAAGTTGCCTAAGTGTCAGAGCTATTAGCAAGCCATAGCGAAAGCCGGTTGTGGTGGTGCACGCCGGTAGGATTTGCTGAAGGAGGCGCACGCCTTTAATCCCAGCACTTGGTAGGCAGAACTAGGTAGATCTCTGTGTGTTCAAGGATACAGCCAGCATTGGAGACACACGCCTTTAATCTCAATACCAACCATAGAAGACCTGGAGTGACCTACAGACAGGCAGTGACGAGACGGTCATGTGGTTGGGTTTACAACCAATGAGAAGGCAGAACAGGAAGTCTTTATAAAGACAAACACACAGGAAGTAGCTCTTTCTCAGAGAGGTCTCTTGGCTGTAGAGGATTGTAAGGTTCTTAGCTCTGACCTCTTGGCTTTCTTCTCAGAATCGGCTCTATGTTTCTTATTTAATAAGATGGTTGGTTACATCTACACTTTATCCTGTTCTGGCCCTTCCCATCTCCCAATGACCAGACAAACACTTACATGCCTTGTTTTCCCAATAACTGTGTTTGTATATTCTATAATTTTGCATAAATAGAATCATACACATATTTTACCTGTTTAAAAAAACTATAATAATTGTTTTAATACTCATTTTGTGTATGTGTGTGTGTGTGATATTTTCCCATGGTAATGTATTATCCATTTGTCTATTGATTAGTATTTGTGTTGCTTCTTCCTTTTAGATATTACACAAAAATTTATTATGAAGATTTATATGCAAGACATATATTAATTAATATTCATGCTTTTTAGTTTGAATTTTTACTTTTAGAAAACCACAACTGGACACAAGGCAGAGACCAACAGATCATGGGGACTCCAACCACAAAGAATACTTCTACCTCACAGCTCCTGCATCTATGTCTCAAGGAATATAATGGAAGAGGGGGCAAAAAGAATGTAAGAGACAGGATACCAGGAAGTCTGCCTTGATACATTCTCTCCTAGAAATGACGTATAGGAAGGTCCTGAGTAAGGTGATATCAGTGGGCATGTTAATGTGGAAGGGACAAATTTTCTTGAAGTCCCACCCCTAGACAAAGAACTAATGATTTCTGGGAAAGGGAGAATCAGCCTCTCCTAGGAATGAGAACCCTAATTGGTTGTTCAATGCAAAGTGTTCAGCCTTGAAATCATATACATACTACCAACAAAAACGGACTCATCAGCTTGTATTTATATATAATTGTGCATACACATACACACACATACAACTAGATGTATGTAACCATGATAATAAAGAGGCTATCAGTTTAAGAATGGGGGGGTCATAGAGGGAGTTGAGGGAGAAGAGCTGGGAGAAACTGGAGGGAAGAAAGAGAGTGGAAATTTGGCCTACTTCTATTTCAATTAAAACCATATTTAAAAAGAAAAATAATAAAATTGAATTATAAATAGAAAATGAGAATTCTAATCTATTTTTATTTGTTATGTTTTAAAACCATACATGCATATGAATATGGACTTACATCAATGTTCTCTTAATATCAATTTAGATTATCATATAATTAAAATTTTGATATGGAGTTATCTTTTTAAATATCTCTTCTATGTAGCTTAATAAATATTACTACTGAAAAACAAAGAAAGTCTTCACCATTTATGAGCAAGGGCTACAAAGTACGTGCCTCAGTTTCCTCTTGTGTAAGCAGAGGATACCAGTCTTTCTGCGGGGATTATTCTGAAGATTCACAAGCTTATTGAATGGAAGTGTTTGACAAATAATTCAGGCTTACAAGAAATGAATGAATCTGACTTTGAGTAAAGACCTGGCAGGAAATACAGCCTCTGATGTTTTTAGGTAAACATTTAAATTCATTGCTACACCTTTAAAAGAGAGTTCATAATTAAAGGAAAATTAAAAACAGTTCCCCTTTAGAAATAATTTCAAGAGACACGATCTTTCAACCTGTTTGAAATGAAGTCACGCTGTGTGAATTCATCTGACAGTCTAATATGATTGTTCCCCCAATGTAGTGCTGTGAAGTCTATGAGCTCCTCAGGATCTCAAGGTGTTTTAAGTGATTCATCTGCTACTCTACAGAGGGATGGAGGCCCCAATGGCTTGAGTAAAGAGAGTCGAGTGGGGAGTCTTCAGAGTCCGTAGCTCCCAGACAAAAGGTTCAAATTATGTTTCCTCCCAAGACCTTCGGGTTCTGACTTCTCTTAGCCTCACTCCCTGATATTTGACAAATGCACAAAGATCCACTCAGAATGCTGTATAACGCTCTTCCATGCCTCTCTATGCTTGGGAAGCCTCTCCTGCTACTTTGCCTTCTTCTCAGACGACCTCTCCAAAAAGTCTCTGCCTCCTCATCTTCTCAAACTTACCTGAGACCTAAGGGCCCACAAGAAAGTGCACTCACTTACCATCTATGTACCTGCCACATTTCTACCAAACAAGGTTCAAAGTCTCTTCTGAGATCATGCAATCTCTTAGCCGTAATCCCCTGTAAAATCAGAATCAAAGAGCTGATCACATACTTTCAATATATAATGTACAGGATATACATTACCATTCTAAATGTAGGGAAGGGAGCATAGTGACTGAACCAAAAGCTGGACCAAAGCAAGACTGAAAACCAGCTGGGCAAACTCCACACTCTGCATCTCCATGTCTGATGTCAAAGTGCTCTTCAGATCTCCAACTCCTTTCAGCTTTGTTGACTGCAACACACTTCTCTCTCTTGGGCTGATTCCACTCCCTGTCAGCTCTCCTCAGCAGGTATCCCACGGCTCTGGCATCTCCAACATCTTGAGGTCTCCAAGGCAATCCAAGCTTTAACTTCACAGCTTCACTCAATGGCCTCTCTAGGCCTCCATTCAGGGACACCCTGACACATGCTGGTATCAGTGGCTTTCCTTAGTCTTGGGGGCAAACTCCATAGCCCCTGTCTTGTATTCTTAACTCCAGAACCATGCGGCTGAAGCTGCCAAGTTCTGTTGCTTTCTGGGGCTGGAACACGGCACCCTCATTCAATTACATTTTTACCAGCTTTCTGTTTTCCATGTTTTCCTTAACTGACTAAGCTTGACTGTCCTGGAACTGGATCTGTAGACCAGGATGGCCTCATATTCAGAGATCCACCAGCCTCTGCTTTCTAAATGCTGGGATTAAAGGCATGCACCACCACACCCAGCTCTAAACTTTTGTTTAATTCCTTTTCACAAGTTGGAAATTTAACTTGGTGTGATCTTGCCCTGAGGTCACCACTCCCTTTATTCCATTTCTTAATCTGTTTATCTCCTTGAACACAGAATTTAGCTCCATTCTACTTCCTGGTGCTCTTTTTTTCCTCAAATATTTTTCCTTGCTTAGCTTGCTCCTTTTCATTATATATCTTTATTGGAGTTAACACTAGCAATCACTATACTAGGCTGTTTTGAGATTTCCTCTGCCAATGGAATTAATACAAAACCCTTCACTCTAGCCCCAGGCAAACTTCTCAGACAAGGACAAAAAGCAGCCACGTTCTTCACCAAAATATCACAAGATTGATTTCTAGGCAACATACTAAAATTCTTCTCCTCTGAAACCTCTTGAGCCATCATCCCTCCCACAGTTCAAATCACTCTCAGCACCACTGTCTTCGTGCTCCTACTGGCATGGCCCATTAAGCAGCACTTAAAGCATTCCACTGCTTTCCTAACCCAAACTTCCAAAGTCCAAATTCCTCCAAACAAAAGCATGGTGAGTCCTTTCACAGCTATGCCCCAGTCCCTGGTACCAACATCTGTCTTAGTTAGCTTTTGTATTACTGTAAAAAGACAGCATGACCACAGCAACCCTGATAAAGGAAAACATTTAATTGGGGCTGGCTTACAGTTTCAGAGGTTTAGTCCATTATTATCATAGCGCAACATGGTGGTGTGCAGGCAGACAAGGTACTGGAGCTGAGAATGCTATGTCTTGATAGGTAGGCAACAGGAAGTGGTCTGAGATACTGGGCAGTATCCTGAGCATATATGAAACCTTAAAGCCCACCCCCCTCCCCAGTGACACACTTCCTCCAACAAGGCCACACCTACTCCAGCAAGGCCCTGTCCCTAATTGTGCCACTCCCTTTGGGGGCCATTTTCTTTCAAACCACCACAGAAAGGATGGCAATTTATGGTGGTCAAGTTTACTGTATAACAAACTTCCTTAGTACCCAAATATTCCAGTGTGTCAGTGGGATGGTTTGAATGTGTCTTACAGTTGGTTAGGTGGTATAGGAGCCATGTCCAAGTTCGATTTTATTAGTTCTCTTTGTACTTATTGAATGAGAGAAATTGCTTTAAAGGGGATTCCTCCAGATTCCAAACTATCTCCCACCCCACAAATAACTTCAAATAATCCCCCTAAACTCGATCAAATGCACACACTGTGATGAGGAAGGAGGTGGAGACTGTTTACTTAGAAGAGGCGCAAGGAAGATGGAGATCCCTCACTTAGCCTGGTGCATAACAGAGGGAGAAATACTACAGGTCCACAGCTGAGAATCTTCATGTGCCAGGCTCTGGACAAGATCATTACACACGCTTTAAAAAAGATTTTTATAAAAAGTCATTTCTCACATTTTATAAATGGAAAAAATCAAAGCAGAAATGATGTGAAATAAAAGTGAGTTGGCAGTAATTAAAATTATTTCAAAATAATTTAAAACAGAGAGATGATGATTTATTACCTGAGTTCTGGCTGTTGGTTGCAAGTGATACACTGAGTTTCAGAAAATTGGAGACCCTGAGTGACTCGTGGAAAGCCAAACTATGACACATCTGGGCTTTCATCTAATTTAAAGTCTTCAAGTCTCCCAATCAGTGCTGTCCCTCAATGGCCTTCATTGAAAGCTCTCTGCCCAGTCTAGGTTCTTCACTTCTCTGTGGAAAGGGACACAGACACTGGCCAAACTCTGCATCTTAATAGACTGTAGTGCCAATGGGACCTCTAAGTTCCAGATGCCTAAACCCCAGAGAAGGACTCTGATTGGACTGAATGCCCATCCATGGGCCACCTTCAGCTTCTTCAGTAACCCACTGGCTAGAGTAGAGAGGAACATTAAAGAGTATTTAGGCAGATACTCAGTTTGGGATGTAAAGATGCATATCAGATGGCTTTGTATTGTTACTGCAGCAAAACTTAGCTTCGAGGCCTGTCAAAAGGAGCTTACTAGATAACCAAAAGGGCAACAACGGCTGACCCCTAGACTTGGCTGTAAGATTTGTCTGTGGACTAGAGCAATACAAAAGGGGGACCCACAGTCGTACACATGTTGTTTCTGTCCTCTATAGACTCTTTATGTCTTACTGAGCTATGATCTCCATTTTGCTGCTGTGGAATGAAGTGAAAGAACTTGACCAAAGCCCTGGTTGTAGTGTGTAGCAGGCTTTCTTGGAACACCAGCCTCAAAATCATAACACGGAGATTTATTATTAAGTATGAATGCTTGGCCATAGCTTAGGCTTGTTCCTAACTAGCTTTTTAAATTTAAATTAGCCCATTTCTATTAATCTATATGCTACCCTGAGGCTCATTTACTTCATCCATGTACTGTTCATCCTGCTTTCCTGCTCTCTCCATGTCTGTCTGTCTGTCCCCTGACTGGCTGGCCAGCTCCCCTTTTCTCTCTGCCCACCAGCCTTGCTTATCCCTCCTCTGCCTAGCTATTAACTGTTCAGCTTTTTATTAGACCAGTCAGGTGCCTTAGGCAGGCAATGTGAAACAGCAACATGTCTTTATATAGTTTAACAAATACAACATAAACAAAAGCTCTTTTTTGTTCTTTTACTCTTTTGAGGGGCACCACCCTGCTCCCAAATAAATCACACATGGAGGCTTATTCTTACTTATGAATGCCGGGCTTTAGCTTGGCTTGTTTCTTGCCAGCTTTCCTTAACTTAAATTATCCCATCTATCTTTTTCCTCTGGGCTTTTCCCATTTTCTTACTTCTGTAAATCTTACTCTTACTCTGTGGCTTGCTGTGTAGATGGGTGGCTGGCCCCTGGAGTCCTCCTCCTTCTTTGGCAGCTTCTTCTTTTTCTTGTCCCTTCTCTCAGATGCCTCCTTCTATTTATCCTCTCTGCTTGCCAGCCCTGTCTATCCTTTCTCCTGCCTTGCTATTGGCCGTTCAGCTCTTTATTAGACCATCAGGTGTTTTAGACAGGCAAAGTAACACAGCTTCACAGAGTTAAACAAATGTAGCAGAAACAAAAGTAACACACCTTAATATAATATTCTACAACAACACATCTTCACATAATTAAACAAATGCTGCATAAGCAAATGCAACACATCTTTACATAATTAAACAAGTATTCTATTCCACAACAGTAATTCATGGTAGAAGAAAATTCTAAAACTCATTGAATATCCCAAATCCTTATCATTATGAAGCAAGTTTATTTATGATCATTTTTTTCCTCCCTGGTATCTTTTCAAACTTAAAAGTTTTCAGAATAAAGTTGGACAGCAAATATCTTATTTCCTTCTAACTTCTGTAAATTGTTTGGGTCTACTCTGGTCTTGGGGGTACTTGCCAACAAGTCTGAGTCAGTCAAACCATCCCTTAAAAAATGAAAAAAAATTACAACCAAATCAGCCCTTAATGAGTCATGGTACCCAGCATGCATATTTATAGACTCTATCCAAGAGTGAAATCCACTCCAGGCTCTCTTGTTCACGCCCCCATGCATCTGTGAGCTTGTATCAGGCACTTGGAGGAATCAAAGACTATGGTACTTATTCACCCACACGTGTCAATGATGGGGTGTGAACTTTCAGTGAACCACTACCATCCCACAGAGCCAAACCCTAAGTGCCCATCTGTGGAAGCAGAGTTGTGAAAGGAAGATTCTGCTCTTGCCTCTACTAGACATTTTTCCCACTGGTTTTCCTGTGAGTTACTGCTGCATCTTGGAGCACTAGCCACCCTCCCCCCAAACATATCTTCCTGTGGACATAGCAGAAGGAGTACGCTGGCGATAGAGTCGGACAGATTGCTGATCTGCTGCTACCGATGATGTGACCTTGGAATGCTTTTGCCTCTCTGAGACCTGATGTTTCTATTTAAATTGGAAACACGAGTGCCCCATGCTGTGAAAGTGCTGTCAGGAGAAGAGCACAGAGAAGAAACAGAGGAACTGCGGGTGCAGCTCAGTCAGTAGAGTGCTTGTCCATCACGAATGAGGCCTTGGGTTTGAACCTTTGCACTGCATAAACTGGGTGTGGTGGTGCATGCCTACAACCCTAGCACTCTGAAGGAGGTAGAGGCAGACAGATCAGGAACTGAAAGTCATTCTTAACTACAGAGCAAATTTGAGGGCACCTTGGGCTACATGGACCTAGTCTCAAGAAAAACAAACAAGAAACTAAAAGAAAAGAAGAAACCAGAAGGCACAGTAAATGGCTCTAGGGTGTGACAGAAGGAGCTGGTTGCCAACTGCAAACCTCAAGAAACGGGGAGGAGGTGGTTCCTGACACCACAGAAGGCAGATGTTTGGAGGGGTTGCAGGTCACCGGTGATCTTCAGCAGAGAAAGAATGCAGCCAGCTCCCCCATAGTGACTTGGCATGGAGGGAGCCAGGAGACCAAAGAGAAATGCTCACTGTCGTCTTTCCCTCTGACTTCCATTGGTACCTCCTACTCATTGAATCCATGCAAGAAGATCCATGCAATCTACATGAGTGAAAATCCCAGCAGCAGGCTAGATGGTCAGGAGTAGAGAACAGATTGGTGGGCCAGTGGCAGCATATGGCTCAAGTTACAAACAGCACGATGCATGTGAATGCTGTGTCACACTGGTTGGCAGGTACTATGTGCTTAATAAATATTGGCCCTGGTTATTTAATCAACATGAAAAGAATTAGAGAATCTTGTGTTTTGTGATTCATTTCCATTTCAAACTTGGCATTCAATTTTATAGAAAAACTGAACCAAGACAGCTCCTGTTTCTAGTGTTTACTGTGTACATTTGCGGGTCATTATCACCCAGCTATGACCTGTGACACATTCTTTCTTTCTTCTCTGGAAAAGAATAAATCATCATTGATTTATTCATCTATTATTTTCTCAGCATCATCCATGCAACCATGATATGAGACACAAAGGTTGCTGTGGTGGACACACACTGGGCCGCAGTGTTTACTGGCTGGCACAGGGAAGAGATGTAAACCATCAATCAAGGAGCAGCGTGTGCACATTTGCTGGGGAAGGACGGGAGGCTGTGCTGAAAGCTTAGTGGTCGCACCTTCCCCAGTATCCTTGGGAATGCAGCTGGATATCCTTTGGAATGTCATCTGAACATCTGGGAATGAATGTTCAGGGACCTGAAGAGGAAGAGCATTGTAGAAAGGAGGATGAGTCCTTCATTGCAAAGGTTTGAAGGTTTGCAAAGGCAGACACTTAGCCCTAACTTTGGTGTCTTTCCAGCATTGTGGTGGGGTAAGTGCTAAAATGAGTAAGATTAAGGTCATTTCCTGATTGCTTATAAACCAAAAAAAAAAAAAGCCTCTTGTTTATGGGCTGAGTACATTCTTTTCTAACTAATTAGCTTGACAAAGCTGAATGGAGAATTGTTTCTGACCCTCCCTAGGCAATTAAGCTGAAGTGTTTTATCTTGTCTACAACTCTTCCACTGCCTTCTGAGTTTCTGCTGCCAAGGACTGCGGTGCAGGGCTTGTATGCACACACCACTGCTTGGCTAGCAAGGAATCACTCTGATGCCAGAGTGCTCCTCTCCAGGGCTCCCCCCGCTTCGTTCTTACCCCAGATGTCTGTCAACAAATAAAGCCCACTCCAGCTTCCAAGGAAGAGTCAGACATGGCTTCCACCAGGACAGGTATGACATGGTGTGGGAGAAAGAAGTCAGCGGATGATGGGAATGATGGCAGACAACAGTGACAGAAATATTAAATCTCAGTGTAACTATTAGGTGTATCAGCTGTGCCCCAGGAATGGACATGACTATTTGATTTCCAATCAAAACCAATATTTTAAAAATGGCATATTCTTAGAATTCCCCCTTCTATGTCATTAGAAACAGCAGCCAGCAGATAAACTGTGGTGGCAATTGTCAATCACCAAGAGACAGATGCATTAAGAATCTCAAGATTCTGAGTGACAACAGGGAGCAGAGAGCAGAGTCTTGATGCCACAAAGATGCTTTGGGTCTCTTTCCCTCTCTGATCCTTGAGAAAGAGAACCAAGTATTTCTCACACTCAGGAGAGTGAGAATGACGAAGATCTAGCAGTTCTTAGGAGGAGCTGGAGGTGACAGCCAATGGCAGAAAAGGAGGGCATCTCACCCCTCTCTCGATGCGACTCAAGAATTCTCAGAATTTAACCACAATCCCTTGCTCTAACAGAGGCTGTCATTTAAGTTTTCTCTGTTTCACATACCTTAGAGTTCTTTCTTCTAGAGCTGGGAATTTAACTCAGTTGGTAGAGTTGGCTTATCATGGAGGAGGCACTTGGCTCCACCCCCAATGTTGAGTAAACTAGGCAAGGTGGCACACATCCTTAATACTAGCATCCAGGAAGTAGAGTCAAGAGAATCAGAAGTGGGCTGGAGAGATGGCTCAGAGGTTAAGAGCACTGACTGCTCTTCCAAAGGTCCTGAGTTCAATTCCCAGCAACCACATGGTGGCTCACAACCATCTGTAATGAGATCTGGTGCCCTCTTCTGGCATGCAGTCACATATGCTGTATACATAATAAATAAATAAATCTTAAAAACAACAACAACAACAACAACAAAACAAATTATTTAGCTGGGTGGTGGTGGCACACGCCTTTAATCCCAGCACTCGGGAGGCAGAGCCAGGCAGATCTCTATGAGTTCGAGGCCAGCCTGGTCTACAGAGTGAGATCCAGGACAGGCACCAAAACTACACAGAGAAACCCTGTCTCAAAAAACCAAAAACCAAAAAAAAAAAAAAAAAAAAAAAAAACCAAAAAAAAAAAAAAAAAAGAAAAGAAAAAGAAAAAAAGAAATTCATTAGGGCTGGGGATTTAGCTCAGTGGTAGAGCGCCCACTGGGTTCGGTTCTCAGCTGGGTGCAGGGGAAGAATCAGAAGTTCGAGGCCATTCTCAGTGATTTTTGAGGCCAGCCTGGGTATAGTGGTTTGAATGAAAATGGGCCCTGTAGGCCCATAAAGAGCGGTGCCATTAGGAGGTGTGGCCTTGTTGGAGAAAGTGTGTCACTGGGGGTGGGCTTTGAGGCTTCAGATGCCAGGCCCAGTGTCACTCTCTTCTTGATGCCTGAGGATCTGCATGTAGAACTCTCAGCTACCTCTCCAGCACCATGTCTGCCTGCATGTCGCCATGCATCCCGCCATGACAATGATGTTCTAAACCTCTGAATTGTAGTGAGCCACCCCAGTTAAATGATCTGCTGTGGTCATGGTGGTCATGGTGTCTCTTCATAGCAATGAAACTCTAACTAAGATCCTGGGTTGCATTTTTCCCTCCTTTTGCTTAACTTGTCCTTCAGTAACTTCACTGAAAGCATCTCCATCTAAAAGTGCCATCTGCTCTGACCCAAGGTGCCCTGTGCTTTTCTCCGTCATGACACTAGTTATATTGCCTTCTTGGCAATGGGCAGAGTATGTTAGTTTTCTCATCACTGCAACAAAAAGACCTGCTGGAAGCAATTTAACAGCAGATTTTTTAAAATCATGATTTCATGTTTCAGAAGAAACAGACCATTGTGGTGTGGAAACATGTGGAATTCATGGCAGCAGGAACATGGAGCATGGCTTGTTCACATCCTGGCAGATCAGAAAATAGAGAACAGGAGCAGAACAAGCATTAGCATCAAGGACTATCCTCAGTAACCTAGTTACATTCATCAGGGCACAACTGCCTGAGTCCACAACCCCTGAGTGCAGCACTATGACCTGGGACAAGGGTTCAACATATGAGCCTGTAGGGGCCATTTCAAACTCAGATCATCAGGCATAGATTATCTTTGCTTTTTGGTAAGCATCCTAGTACACGATGTAAGGTAGGGATTCAGTAAGCTCTGGTGGAGAGTCCCACAGTGGCCACCAATGGAACATGTGAGCAGAAAGATGAAAGGAAAAATCTAGAGGAGCATATATAGCAGAGTGACCAGAACCTACACAAATGATGGTTCTGCTACCTGACTTCCTCTTCAAACCCTGGGAAGTTCAGGCAGCCATTACTGAGGCCTAGCGTGAGCTCCAGTGTACACAGGCTGGAATTTCCAATTGTTTTCAGAACAACTAAAATTGTTCCTTGTACTGAATTGTTTTGAAATCCTCTCTTTGTGTGTGACTGTGGGAGCATGGTTTATTTCTGCTCTACACTGTAGATTCCACCAGGCACCAGGATTGTCTTGATCACTCTGTTCTTCTCTCTCCTCTACCTGACAACATTTGCTGAATGAGAACTAAACACGTTAAAGACGAATGCTGTGGGCTAGCCATGTGACCTTTGGTAAACTGCACTTTCTCATGCCCACTGTCCTTATAGACCTCCTGGATTTTGTTATACATGAAGTGAAGCTGGTAAGTCCTTACCCCAGACTTCAAGATGAATTTGAATTCATCTCTCTCACATCCCTGCCAGTTCTCGTGTAAGCTCTGAAAAGTGTCCCTCCACAACACAGTCCAAACTCTCTGCACCTTCCCATGGTTCTCATTACCACAGCCAAGCCAAACTCCCACTGTCTGCATTACTGTAAGTGTCCCAGTTCATTTACTCACTAGGAACACACACACACACTTCCTCCCACCATAGTTTGTTTAAGCACATACATTTGGGAAGATAAAGTAATTTTTAAAGAAGAATGTGGGAGTTCAGCATGTAATCACAGCATTCAGGAGCCTAAGGCAGCAGGATTTCAAGTTCAAACCCAGCCCAGTTTACATCACTAATTTATGAGAACACAGCAAAACTCTTCTCAAAGAACCCTGTGGTGTGTGTGGAGTGTAATGTGTATTTGTGTGTGATGTGTATGTGTGTGTGTGTTCTACATGTATTGTGTGTGTTTTGTGTATGTGTAGTGTGTGGTGTGTGATGTGTTTGTGGTGTGTATGTGTGTGTGTGTATTCTACATGTATTGTGTGTGTTTTGTGTGTGTGTGGTGTGTGATGTGTTTGTGGTGTGTGGTGTGTGTGTGTGTATTCTACATGTATTGTGTGTGTTTTGTGTGTGTGGTGCGCGTGTATGATGTGTG
>CABHPH010130537.1:806-18116 GCA_902168325.1 Peromyscus nudipes
GTGTTGGATATTTCTGGCTCATCATTATAGAGAAATTAGGAATGACTGAGCCATCAGCTCCTGAAAACAATAGCAGATTTAGAGACTGAATTTTGAAAATATTCTTAATCAAGTTTTAGAAAATACACTTAATCTTTATTATTTCATTGCTTTTAGCTTGTGTTAAATTTACCTTCTGACATTTATTTTTCTTCTTTTGCTGTCTACTTGCATATTTAGGGTGATGTCACTTAAAAATCAATTTAACTCTAAGACTTGAGCTTATAATAGGGAAATCGCTTTAAAATAAAATGGAATGGTGAATGAAAGCACACGAAGTGAAACAAGTTAGAAGGACAATTTCTATAAATAAGTCATATGAACTGAGCACTTGCTATACATTGTATGCCTCCACTATTTAAAAACCAGGCAATGAAGATTAAATTACTACTCAGTCAAAAGCTACTGTGTCTGCACTTCCAATGGCTGGACCAAGATTTCAACTCCAGGTCTGTCTTGACTCAGATCTCATGCTCTAACTACTGTGGCTATGGCCTTAAGAAAGAAAGTTTTCTAACAGGAGACAGAAATGAAATTCAGTGATTGATAGTTCTCCAAGTAGACAGAGGCTTTCTACATTCACATTTACTTAATGGTTTGTACTTTTCAAAATGTTTTATAATGTCTTCTTGTCTCTGTCTCTTTTCTTTCTTCTTCTTTTTTTTTTTTTTTTTTTTTTTTGGTTTTTCGAGGCAGGGTTTCTCTGTGTAGCTTTGCGCCTCTCCTGGAATCTTTTCTTTATGTACATATATACTTTAAATTTTTTATTTCTTATTTCTGTTTATTTTAGAAAATATGTTTAATTCAATAACTGGAAAGACAAGTACATAATTGCTTTCTGAGGTATCATTTGGAATAAATGGATCAAATGGGTAATTTTCAGGTGTGTCTCTTCGCTTGCTTGTAAATTGGTTGAAATGAGACGGCATTACTCTATTAATAAAATTTTGATGGTAATTCAAACAGGAGCCAGGCAGTATTAAAATGAAGAATCATCTTTGCTATGCAAATGTTTTTTCTTTAGGAAAATTAATCACATGCACATGGTTTCAGGAGGGTATTTAAATGGCTTAAGCCAGTGGTTATCCAGGACCTTAAAAGTCTTTGCATACTTGGTTTGAATAACATATCAAGAGTCAACTGTACAGGTCTTCTGTGAGGATTTGCTTTGAACATTTCATTTTCCAAGTTTAAAAACCAACTCATAGATAGCTGACTTGTGCACAGTCTCTGTTAATTAGTGGCCAAATAAGATATGAACCCATATCAACTAGTTTTTCATCTAGATCATTTCTCCAAATCACACAGAGATAAAATACACCAAGAATATTTGATAAATGAATTATTGGATCTTTGGTAGTTTGAGTGAAAAATGTCCCTGAAGGCATTGTATTTGAACACTTGATTTCCAGTTGGACATGGTTAGGGGGATGTTGGGGGATGTTATAGAACCTTTAGGAGGTGGAGCTTTTCTGGATGTAGTAGATCAATGGGGGTAGACCTTGAGAATTCATAGCCTGCTCACTTCTGCCTCTCTGCTTCATGAAGATGTGATCTCTCAGTTTCCTGTTTCAGCTGCCTGCTGTCATGTCTTCCCTTCATTATGAACTCTCCCTCTGGAGCCATAGGCCCAAATAAAATCCTTTCATAAGTCACTTTTGCTCATGGTATTTTATCACAACAACAAAAAAGTAAGTAATACAACATCTAATTCTAAATTCTGATATGGTATTTCATTTATATTTATTATATATTATCACATGTAATAATTATCATATATATTATATTTATATATATATTTCCATTATATACAATCTCCTCTAGTTCGTAAGATAGCAAACCCATTTTGGGAGAAGATGTGGGGATTTAGTTTTCTGCTTCTGCTGTGGCTGTGTCCACTCCCAATATCATAAAAGGTTGTTTATTGACAGTCCAGTGTGTGCCAGGAACTGTAATGAATGTTTATACTTATTAATTGGGCCAATCAGGAAAACTGATACCACTATATGTATCTTGAGCAGAAATATATTCAATACAGTGAATTAGGTGTTTATAAGACAATTTAATTGGCTTGGAAAGTTTTTCATCCTAGAATAGAGTTCTACAGAGTCAGTAAATAGCTGTTTCTGCTATTTATTGACTCTGAGTCAGTAGATATATATTCTATATATTTAATGCATATGTATTCAATTTAATGTGTATTAGACATTTATATGTGAATATTTATTTAACTTCACATATAGAGACCCTATGCAGACCCAAAGAAAATAATCAGGGGATTTAAAGAGAAATACCGAAAGACCATCATAAACTCACTGTCTGTAAAGGGTCACATCATTGCTAACCACTCCCGCAGGAATGGAATGACTATTCTCTTCTGTCTTCTATACTCATATGCATTGGTACAACCTAATTTGCATCTGTGTCCTGCTGGCAAAAGAGTATGGGAAATCCAGTTGTCAAGTTCCTAGTCTCTTCTGTAAAGGAGTAAGTTTAGATCAGGGAGGAAGAGGTGTGGACTCTCAACAGTCATCACAGAGTAGAACGCCCATGTCCCTTTTAATTTCTTCAGGTAATATTTCTGCGTGGGGAAGGAAAACACGAAGCTTGGATTTTTCAAGGAGACTATGAACATAGCTTAAGATTGTATAACATGCATGCTTACAGGTATCAGGAAAAGTGGCCCCTAAAAGACACAAAGTGAAAGTTGTTATTTAATATCTCCAAAGGAAGATACGGGGATTGCTTAAAGAGGGGGGCATGGGGATTTTACTGAACTTCCTTATTTTTCTGACTGGCCACTGAACTAGAGAAATGACAAGGCTGTAAGGTGGGCCCTGTGTCAGAGGACACACCTGTCAGGTGGGAGAAGCAGAGGCAGATCTCTGTGAGTTCAAGCCCAGCCTGGACTACAGAATGAGTTCCAGGAAAGGTGCCAAAGTGACACAGAGAAACCCTGTCTTGAAAAACAACCAAACAAAACCAAAAAAAAAAAAACCCCAGAGTTTAAAATAGACTATTTCACCACAAACCCGTCTCCCTTGGCACTCTGGAAACTGCATACTGTGGTTGTTCTTGATTGGCATTCACTTCCTTAACTTTTCTGTATTCTGCGTGTGTGTGTGTGTGTGTGTGTGTGTGTGTGTGTGTGTGTGTTATTAACTGTTTCTCTTAGGAGGGAAAGGAATAAAAGATGTTTTCTGGTTTAGATCAGCTGGTTCAAGCTAGAAGCAAGTAGCTTCTTTATTTCTGTGAGGAAATAATAGTTCCTAAAATAAAGTGTTTTGACTTTTAGGGTCTATGTTGATTAGATTATCTTGTCAATTTAACACAAGTCAGGGTCACCTGGGAAGTGGGAACCTCAATTAAGAAAATGCCTCCATCAGATTGTTTTTGTAGGGAAATATTTTGACTTATTGATGTGGGAGGGCCCACCACACTGAGGGTGGGACCATCGCTGGGTAGGTCTTGGGTTGTATAACAAACAAACAAACAAACAAACAAACAAACAAACAAACAAGCTGAGTGAACCATAATGATGAAGCCAATAAGCAGCATTTCTTCATGGTGCATGCTTCAGTTTCTGCCTCCAGGTTCCTGCTCCGACTTCCATCACTGATGGGCTGTTAACTGTAAGTATAATAAACCCTTTCCTCCTCAAGGTGCTTTTGGTCATGCTGTTTATCACAGGAACCAAAAACGTAACCGGGGCAGGCTAAATGGTACCAAGAAAACGCAGGAGCAGAACATAGGTTTCATACCGTGGAAAGCATGACAGCCAACCGACTCTGAAGACAGGAGGGACTACTCCCGGAGAAGGGAGGCAGGCAATGAGTGAGCAGGTAGGTCCAATTACCCCATGCCTTCTGGAGAAGTACCCAACCTCTGGGGGTGCCACACAAACACGAAAACCAGGATTCAGTTTGTATCAGTGTAAAGATTTCTTTTAGCTCTGAAAGTCAGATTTTCTGGTTTGAGAAGCATCACAGTAGTAGAATGGTTCCTCTGGTTTGTCGACTGCTGACATTTTCACGTTTTCTTTCTGTTCTTCAGGGTTTGAAAGTTGAATACGTTTGAAATTCATGGTCAAATGATGCAGATTTGAAGTACTTTATGTAAGTGGAGATTTTATTTTTCTTTATTTTTAAGTACATTTCAGTCAGGCATTTTTTTTTCATTTTTAACATTTCTGTATCTGTTGCTTATATTTTTAGCTCCAGAAGAAAACTCCGAAGTTATTTAAAGGGAGAGTATTTTTTTTCTTTTACAGATAATTGTTAAATTTGCAAGTTTATAGAATGCGTATAATCTTAGATTGAAGAACCCTAATTAGAATCTAAGTTGGAACAATAGCTGACTCTACTCAGTTTCTGATTATTCTGAGTTCCAAGCTGTACTTTTATTTAAATTGAACTGCTTTTGTGGTTTCTCTTCATTTTAGTTTCAAAATTAATAGGCTAGAAAAAGCTAATCTTTTTTTAACCAACTCCCATTGAAGTGACTGATTGATGATAGTTTCTTCTCATCCAGATTGAATTAATATAGCAGGAGATATGGATCACTTTTTTTTATCTGATTACTTTTAATTGGTTCCAGTTGATTAAGCAAACATTACTTTAATGAAGTTTCTGAGTTTATTATGGTATGAGGAAATGTGATGCAGTTCCAGTATTAACTTGTCACCTAAGGGCATTGATGCTTTATGCTTGAACATCTTTTTGTCTTTCAGGGATAGAATAATTTTCCTCCTGTGTGCTCCTTCTTGGGTAGGAGATACATGTGGTACAGTGTAGAAGGCTGTTTTTAACTTCCTATCTGCACAGTAAGAAAGCCTCTTGTGATAGACAGGCATTACTAATGGGCTGGAGGGGACTTAGAGAATGAGAGAAACATTTCTGCGGAAGACAGAGAAAATAATGTGGACCAGCTATTTGTCATTACAGGTATAATACAAGAAAATATATAGTCCTGGGGTTAAAGGAAACTGGGCTCAGAGTGAACTCAGTTGCCAGCTACACACATTTCATCGAGCGCGACACCTAATCTTTCTGGTCTCAGTTCCTTCACGATGAAAGGTTCACCCTGGCGGTTTTGGCCAGCTCTGAGATTCTATGATGCTATTTTGTTCAATTGCTGTGAAAATTGACCACAATCCATTTAGCCGTTGGTAGTCCATTTCAGGACCATATTTTTGAAAGTTTTGGTAAGAAAAAAATGAGAAGGAGACTTCTTGAAATTGAGATAGAGCGAGAGAGATGGTCTGTGAGGTAGTCTTATTCTTTAATAACAACGGTTTTCTCTACTTTAGGAAGGTCAGATAGGTTCATTCTGAAACTATTTCTTTTCAAAAGTTCTGCTTCTGAGGATTTGCTGAAATGTAGTTCTGTCTGCAGAATCTCCTTACATACTAGGGAGAAGTACCTATCTCTCTCATGTATGGGTTTCTAGGGTGTTTCAATTAATGTTCAGAGGCATGTATCAAGGGGATTCATTTTGCTTTACTAAATGTTCATACATGTAAGTATTTTATCTTCCCTTCCATATTTTTTGAACTGTTTTTTTTTTTTTACTATTTGTGGTTGTTAATGATTTTTGAATAGAACCTCTGATATTACAGAGTTTCCTAACACTCACTCCTGCATTCCTTCCTTTTTACTACCTTGCATTCATGTGGCACATGTAGTGTGACGGATACGCAAACACTGGCACACTAAGTTTCACTCAGATCTCTGTGGGTCTTGTCTCAAGCTTTTACAATCTTGAAGGATCACACTGAGGGTTTGCCCTGCCTACCGAGACTCCTCTTGACTCTGGTCGTTTCTCAGCATTACCTTATTTTTGATGACCTTGATGGTTTTGAGTACCCTCATTTTGTAGCACATTCTTCTGTTGTGATTATGTACTGTAGATACACAACAATTAGGATGGTATTTTGAGTACTGGAGAGAAAGACTGTGAAAAGCAAAACACCCTGTCACCCTATGCACTGAAGACTGCACACTGTTGACATGTTAACATTTTGCGCTAACCTTGATCGAGAGGCTGAAGGAGTGTCTGTGTGGCTTCTCAGTAAAAGTAGATCTCCGTATCCCATTTCATGCTTTGATCTTCTCATGGAAGTCATATGTTTGGTATGTAATTTAGGGACAAAACTTTCTTCAGATTCATTTCCTTGAGAATGGAACACCTTCATGAATTATTCGTCTTCTGCTTTCATCATCTATTTATCACATATAAGAACGTGAATAGATAATAAAAAGTAATTACACATTCATGAGTATCCACTTTATACTTTGAGCTATAATCTGATGGAACTCTACTAGGCCTTTTGTTCCCCCTGCTTTTGAACTCCTTGAACCAGCTCCCTCTGCTCTTCTTTGGTCATGTGCTAACCAGTGTGAGTTCTACCTTATATTCCTCTAAGAAAAAACAAGCTTATTAGAACAAGACCCTCTAGACTCTTGTATATATTTTTGCTCCAGTTCTAGAATTAGATGTTCTACAAAGATTCTCTTTTCTTTTTGTTAGAGATAATATTAGAAACCAAGACTTGAGTGTTCAGTGTGACCATCACGACTTGGTGTGTTGTTTCTTTGATATGTCTACAGCTGGTGAGCAAGGATATGTTCTGTATGTGTGTGTATGTGTGTGTGTATTCCTCTGTCTATATAATATTATATATATTTCTACATATAATCTTCATCTGTATTATACCAAACCAAATGGCAGTTCATGCTGATGCTTCTGATTCTACCCATTACCACTTGCTTGTCTCACACTCTAGTAGAGAGGAACCTAGCACCTCAACTCACCAATTGTTTGAGTCATTGTTCAATTCCAATATACTATATATAGGTCCTTAAGAATAGCTAATCTAAATGCACATGGATAGTGCTTGGGTAAAATTCTGTTTACACTTTATTTTAAAGTCTTCACTCTTTTCCAAAGTCACTTAGGTGAGTTCATCCTTCTGCTCATCAAACATACCTGTCTGCTGTGGGATAATGCTTTTGTGTACTGGTTTAATAAAATGCTGATTTGCCAGTAGCTAGGCAAGAATTATAGGTAGGATAAGCAGACAGGAGAATTCTGGGAAGAGGAAGGCTGAGTCAGGAGATGCCAGCCTGCCATCCAGGGAGCAGCATGTAATTACACACAGGTAAAGCCACAGAAATCTGTATGTGGTGACATATAGATTAACAGAAATGGGCTGAGTTTAAGTACAAGAGCTAGTCAGTAGTAAGCCTGAGTTAATGGCCGACCAGTTTTAATTAATATTAGCCTCTGTGTGTTTACTTGGGTCTGAGCAGCTGCGGAAGAGGCGGGACACAGGAAAGCTTCTGGCTACACCTGTCAGTAGTTGTTTCACACTTTTAAAATATAGTCAGATTCCTATGTCATAGTCTGTACTACACTTGAATGTTTTTACTTCATATTTTAATATATATTATTTCTTTAGTTATATTCTTCTAGTTTTTTTTTGCCAGTCCTTTTACCTTCTTTATCTTCTCATCTATGCTTGAGACAAAATTATAGTAGAATCCCATGGTAAGTCTCTAATGTTTTACACTTTGGACATATCAATGATTGTGTCACTTGTACTTGATACATTATGATTGTATGTTTACATCTCATTCCACAGTGCATCGTAGACTTTCCTTGTCCTGAAATTAAATTGTTTTCTTTCCAGTTCTTAGTCCAATGATTGTTTATTAGGTGCTCATTAAATATGTGGATTAATGATTCTTTGAGTAGCACCTTATCCTGCAGCATGCTTACGTATCAGGCTGCTTTCAACAAGGGAGCTTAGGTGCTTTTTAGATGAGTAGAAGCAACATTTGATTTAATGCCATGTGTTATGCCCTGGGCTTGGGTCTCCTGAGTCAGAATGCTCACAAGTGAGCCTTGGCTCTACTACCTACAAGTGGCATGATTCTGAAAGGGAAAGAACATCTTCATCCTTCAGTCCCCCTTTTGTGAAATATGATTAATAATCAAATCAAGGTCACAGTGTTAGCATGGCTTGAATGAGGACATACTTGTGAAAGCACTTGGCATAAGGCCTAGCACATGCTGCTTTAAAGATTGCCATTATTATGATTATTGAATTATTTTTATAGAAATTTATTCCCAGTAGCCACATTTGAAGACCTTTTTCTCTTTTCACATTCCACTCAATACAATGTTTTTGTTCTCAGTGACCTTTCCTTGCTACTGTGGATTTGATTATTTTTCTCATCTTATTTATGTGTGTATCTCCTTTCCCCTTGCAGTGACCAGAATGCTTGTTTCTCAGAACACGTTCCCTCACTTGGCTCCTGGCTTGAGAAGTAATTATTTTGGCATTAGCTTCCATTGCCCTGAATTTGCCATCTGTTGCCAACATCACTGAACTGATCCCATTTTCTGAAGTCTGGCAGTAGTTTGTATTTTTACTGGCTCTACTTCTAACTTAAGTTCTATCTCTCAAATGGATAATGTGGCTTATTTCTGAAATTATATATATATGTGTGTTATATATACATATATGTATATAAATTGTTTTTGAGAATTTCATACCTGAGCACTGTATCTACATCAGTCTACTACTCCCCCCTTTCCAACTTCTGTTTCTCTTCTCTCCTTCCCAGTTGTTATGCATATATGCCATCTAGGTGTATTATACATATATGTATACATGTATACAGAACCTCCTGAATCCATGTTTATAGGCTTGACCAATTGGGATTGGACAGCCTATGTGGGAGATCATGCCCGAAAGAAACTGATTCTCCATTGACCCTCTGTCGCCCTTCATCTGGAGGGTGGGACCATGAGGAATTTCTCTTGCCTCCACTGTCATATTAACTGGTAATATCATTATGCCAGTATTCTTCAGGCAACGTTTATTGTCGAGATTTCATGGGTGCATTTTCCCCTGTCAAGTCTAGGTAACACTATCTAGAAGCAAGCATCCCAGGCTGTTGGCTCTTACAATCTCATTTTTCCCTCAGGAGCTATAATTTATAATTTAGAAAGGTACATATTTTACTTTTTACAATCCTATAAAATATGAGAGAAGCTAATAACTTGAAGAGGATGGCTGATAGCATGAATATTGGTTCATGTATGCATTTATTAACTAAGGGGTATGTAAAAATTCCCCTAGCTGCCATTTCTAAACCACAAATGGTAATGTTGCTTGAACGATGAAAATTCTATGCCTTATAATGTGTCAGCTTCAAGACTGCCCTATTTTGGTTTCCAAGCCAAATTCACATAGGTCTTTTAAAATGCCATTTTCTGGGACTGCGCAACAGGCTGATGTTGCGTCCCCAGAGCCTCTGCTTTCCATGCCTCATGAAGGCTATTGTCAGACTGCCACATCCTTTCTTTCCTTGCATGTTCTCATTTATCTCTCGTGAGGATCTATGCCAAAGCCTGCGTAAATTGTAGCAGAGTGCCTCTTAGCCTCTGAATCCCCTTTATCTGCCATGACAGCACATTCTTGAAGGAACTGCAGGAGGGCAGTTACAATGCAGGATCCTCTCACAGTCCTTGTTTTTGCTTTCAGACCAGCCCCAAAGCTGCTTATTTCATGGATGGATGGTGCTGACTGAGAGATGCTTTCTTGATCTGAGGAATTGCTGCATTAGTCAGGTCTTCTTGAAGATGTATTTCATTTGCATTTTAATTGTTGGGCTGAAAAATTGCAAGCGTGAACTCTTGAGAATACTAACTTGAACACTTCTAATTATCTGCTTTGGTTTTGCTTGCCTTCTGTATACTGTGTCCCTTAGGAATGTAGCCAAGTCATTTAAATATGCATTTTTGTTATAAATTGGAATGTGGCTGTCAATTTGATAAAAGCTGTACCTATCTTTTTTGACAGCAAATAAGTGGTAAAAAGATCGATATTCTGTAGTATCGATGAAAGTGTGGGAAAGTAGTTGTAACTGTTCTCACATGTTGCAAAAAGTGTTAATTGCTTTAGGGCCTTGGCAAAGTTCATCCCCATGTAGCAATCTTTGAAAATCCTTTGTTCTTTGTTTCAGCTAATTTATGATGAAAATCCACTTACTGTGTCCCAGACATTTTGTTAACTACTTGGAATGTGGCCATTGAATAACCATCATTTCTGCTATAGGTCATATTCTTTTTAGAATGAGAGTAGAACCAGAAGAAAAGCAAATAAACAAATAAATACCAAGTATGGCTGATAGTGATTAATGCTTTGGGAAGGGGGAAGGTAAGTGGGAGGGACGGTATTATTTGTTTTATTTGTGTGGTCAGAAAAGTCCTTACTGTCGAGGCCATCAGGTGAAGACTGGAAGGAAGGAAGAGGGAATCTGGCTTACCCACCTCTGATCAGAAGAGTGCCAAGAAGTGGGAGGGGTGCAAGGAAAACCAAAGAATTCTAAAGCAGAAGTTTGCCTGCAGGGACTCAGGGAGCAGAGCTGAAGTCGGCTTGTATAAAGAAAAGCAAATGTAGGACAGCAGTAGGAGATGGGGGTCAAGATGCCACTGAGTAGGAAGAAAACTAGATTTGTCTTTTTGCTAACTGACCCTAGAGGCTGTTAATAGTTTATGACAGAAGACTGACACAATCAAAGTCATACTTTATATATACCATGAAAGGATAAGTCAGCATAGGTGAACTAGCTTGGAGATTACTACCTGCAGACCAGGACTGTTAACATGTGTAAATGACAATGGTACCCAAGGCTAGATGTTCAAAGATATCTGTTATATTGCTGTTTGTGCTGCCTCTTTTATATGATGTGAGTGTATGCTTTCAAGGGGCTCTGACTGGGTACTAAATATTACATCCATCAATGGAGTAGTGTTAATCTATTAAAAACAGGAATTGGAAAAGGTTTTATCTAAGAGCTCTGATTTCAAAGTGTGCTGTTTTCCTTCTTAATTATATATTTTCCAGTTAATTTTTTCAGTCTTATTTCTTTATTTTGCTATCTTTGAAGGTGAGAAGCTGGTTTATTCTCACATTCAGACAGTTTACAACCTGGTCTAATTACTACCTTAAAAAAGCTACTTAATGCTGATTATTGAAAGAATTAGGTGGGAGCTATGATTAAATCTCCTAGAAATAGTTTTTTTATTCTTAAGATGAAAATTAGGTAATGCATTTAAAATTTCAATTTTCTCTAATTGAAAGTTTCCCTCATGTGTAGGATTAGAAAGAAGCACCAACACTGAATGTGGATTACCATATAAGGAAAGCTGTGACTTGCTTTTTGGGAACTGTTGCCAGGCTTTGGTAGCCCAGGCTAGCTTCCAACTGTAAGGCTTACTGCTTTGCCTTTGCCCCCCTAGGGCTGAGACATCCTAATGTGCCTCTGAGTCCCATTGGAGGTTTTTTATTGCAAAGCAAATTCCCATCAGAATGTTCCTTTTCTGTTATAGAAATCTGATTTCTGAATTAAATTCGGATTCAGGAAATGGAATCAATTTTAAAATTCTTTATCTTTGATTAAAACTAGATTGAATTCATATTTGATTTATAAATAATTAATAATTAGTTACACTTCTTACTTATTTGGTATCTGGGGATTTAAAAAATACTTTAGTATGTGTCCACAATGTCCATTCATGTATGTGCAGGTGTATGCATGGGTTTCTGTGTGTACATAGGACAGAACCAACATTTAGTGTTGTTCCTCAGGTACCACACACATTGTCTTTTGAGACAGTCTTTCTCACTGGGAATGGGTGCTCACTGATTGGGCTAGGCTTCCTGGCCAGCAAGCTCAAGGTATCTGTCTGTCCCCATCTCTCCGGAGCTAGGATCATAACCACATACTGTCATGCTCTATTCAAATCAAAATTTTAAGGCTTTTCTGCCTCACCTTCCTCATTCCTCCCTTTGAAATTTCTTGTAGGCAACATAATTGTAATGTTACTTTCTGCTGTCTCATTTCATGGCCTGTGTACATACACATCATCTCTAAATAATCTCCCATATTCTCATTTTTCACTTACTGGCTCATGCATTTAGTCCTTCAGTTTACTCAACAAATCTTACTGCCTTCCTGTCATGTGTGAGATGCCAGGTAGAAGGTGTTGAGAGACATCGTGAAATAAACAAACAGATGAAGTCTTTAGGCATATATATATATGTATATATATACATATATATATGAATATGTCATTAAACACCCTGTAGTGCTAAACTGTATAACAAAACCAAACAAAACAAAAATTAAATAAAGCCAGAGCATGAAGCACTATGAACATGTGTTCCCAATGTTGTATTTATCTGGATGGGCAGAGGTGAGAAACTGAGTGAAGATTTATTTAGTTAGCTACTCATCCTAATTTTATTTTAAGACAAGATCTCTGTGTCCCCAGACTGTCTTCAAACTCCTGATCATCCTGTCTCAGCCACTTATGTGCCGGTGGGATTGAAGCCATATACCCCTACACCTGGCTGTATTTATTTTTCTAAGTGTGTAAGTGGGAACACAGAAGAGTCAGACAAGAGTCTACTTAGAAATAAAATGGAGAAATATTAGAGGGCTGAAGATAGAGTGCTAAGGGGCAGGTGCAATGAGTTTCCAGGCGCCCTAAAACGATGTTTGTATATATATCTAGAGTAAGAGCAGTTTTCAGGTGAGAGCATTGAGCATGGCTGGAATTTTCCCACAGTGCTTTTAGAATTCATATAAAGAGTATCAGAGCTGTAGCTGCAAGGGCATTGTAGGCTTGTTTTTTCTCTCCTGTGTTATTCATAGAGAGAGGTGGAGCAAAGACCGTGGAAAGGTGGCTGAAACAATGTGTTTATGTACTTACACAGATGAAACCTGTGAGAGACAGCATACTGAGGAAATGCTGTGAAAATAAAGATGGCCACCCGCTAGAGAAGCTATTGAGAGACTTCTGGGTCATGAGAGCCCTAATGTCCTCAGTGGATTAACCTAAGATGAGTATGTGACAGAATGCAGTATTGGGAGGAGAGATCCTTCTGACAGCCTCTCTAATGCAGAAGTGATTAAAGGCATGAACCACCACATCTGGTTGTATTTGTTTTTCTACGTGGATTAATAAGTTGCATAGATGCTCATAATTTATGATTAATATAACTTATGGCTTTTAGAGTATGCTCAGTTGTTAGTATTATAACAGTACTGCAAAGAATCTAACATAGGCATTGTTCTATTAATATTATTTGATGATTTCCCTATTGTAAACGATAAAATTAAAATTTTCTAGACCAAAGGCAATTCTCTTTCTACTCTTGACCAGTACTGCTAGACCTCATTCAGGAATTATTGTGGTGCACATATTCACTATTTGTAGTGAATATCACTAATGGTATGCTTTTTTTCTCAACTAACACTTGAAGTGTTTGGAGGAAGGGGATCTCTGGGAATATGTTTTTGAAGGATATTTCCTTTATCACCTTGCTTTGTGGTAGCCGTGAGACAGACTGCTCATCTCTGATGCACAAGCTTAACCACAATGTGGCCTCAGCACAGCTCCAAGAGCAGTAGAACAACATGAAAATACACTAAATCCAAGGACCAAAATAAACCTTCGCTCCTTTAAGTTGTATCTCTGGGGTGTTCTATTACAGTGACTGAAACTACCACAGTAGTGACATAGTTTCTATAGTGAGTCATGCATTTAAGCTGTCACCCCACATAGTTACTTATCTGTAATGAGAACAGCTAAAATATACTTAACACAATTCCAAAATTAATTTACTTTAGTCCTCATGGTACGATTTAATCTCTAATCTTGTTCATCACATGTGTCTGCCATTTTGTCTTCTTTGCTATGTCTTCTGTTTGCTTTGGACTTCCTTTACATTGTTCTGTTTAAAAGTTCTACGACCTTCACATCTTGTAATATTTAAGTGATTACTAATCACATCCAAGAATAGATGTTGAAATTCCTTTTCAATATCATACCTTGCATCTCTAGAAAGTCCATTTTGGCTCTTTTTAATGCTCCTATGTCTTTTATCTGTCTCTATCTCCTGCTCTCCCTCCCTCCCTCCCTCCTTCCCTCCCTCCCTTCCCTCCCTCCCTCCCTCCCTCCCTCCCTCCCTCCCTCCCTCTCTCCCTCCCTCCCTCCTTCCCTCTCCTGCTTCTCCTGAGGTATGTGGGCTTGTCATACATATTTACATTAAAACCTTCATAGTCTTTTTCTGCTCTCTGTATTACATTTGCACTTTCTTGGCTATTGACAATTAACTAACTTTTCCTATATACAATGGATCATGCTTTGCTGATTGTAAGAACTCTGAGCCGTATTTAATAAGATACTGCACAGTGTGAATGTTGTGTTTTGAGTACCAGATTGTGTCAGTTTCTTTGTGTGTTTGTTTTACAGAAGGCTGCTGTGCTCTGGAAGATGACTACCTGCGAATCCCCTTGGTAATTCTAAAACTTGTTCAGAATCTTTGCCTGATGCTTTCACATTAAAACTGTTCTTACTCTAAATGTTTGTGGTGGTTTGAATAGGTATGACCCCAAAGACTCATGTGTTTGAATGCTTGTCCTATAGGGAGTGGCACTGTTAGGAGGTGTTACCTTGTTAGAGTAGGTGGCCTTGTTGGAGGAAGTGTGGGGCCTGGCTTTGAGGTCTCATACATGCTCAAGATATGCCCAGTAAACAGTCTCTCCTGCTGCCTAAGGATCAAGATGTAGAATTCTCAGTCCCATCTGCAGCACTATGTCTACCTGCATGCTGCCATGTCCTGTCATGATAATGGGCTGGGCCTCTGAAGTTGTAAGCTACCCATTTAAATGTTTTCCTTTATAAGAGTTGCTGTGGTCATGGTATCTCTTCACAGCAAAACCAAACTAAGACAATGTATGAGCACTGCTTTAGGGTCCCTGTCCAGTCACCATGCCTGTCCATTGGTACTCTATGAATCATACCTAACTCTTGGCCTTTTTAATGGATGCTATTGAAATTCAGCAAGAAACTTGTAATAGACAAGCAAACACTTGACAATTCTCACTACCATTCATTATTTTTATTAAATCAGTTTCCTTGTCTATGGAGTTTCATCCTATGCATGCATGGCTTATATATACCTGCAAAGAGCCCTGTGCAAGTCTCAGGACTGCTTTTCTTTATAGCACCTCCTTTCCAGGTATTTCCTCTCTAAACTCGCAGTACCTTGACCACTTCCATCGCCTGTTTCTACCTTCTCAAACAAGTGAGACTACTGCTGTAAACTTAAGACCTCTCTTTCTGCACTGAGAGCTAGAAAGCTGCTCCAGGCAGATGTTCCCCCGCTCAAGGTCCACAGAACTTTATTGCCTTTTGTTCACGGTGAGAATCACTTCCAGTTTTCATCTGGTTTTGTAGATTCATCATGACAGATGACTGAGTTTGTAGCAATACTATCTTCTCTAATGAAGGCAAATTCATATATCTCGAATATCTTCAAAGTATTGTGTTGCATAAAATTATAATTTATATAACTAACATAATATTATAATTATATATTATATAACATATATACAATAATATAAGGTATATTATAATATAAGTATAATATATAAAAATAATTATAATATATATACCTAATATCTTATTGTTGACTTTTAAAGTAGACTCACTTGCTAATATTATAATAGTGCTGAAAAAAATCTTAATGTAGGCATTGTTACATTAAAGTTATTTGATGATTTTTCTATTTTAAATGGTAAAATTAAAATTCTAGATCAAAAGTGATTTGATAGATATTGCTAAACTTGCTTCAGGAAATATTGTGATATACCACCTTGTGATTCATAGTGAATATTGCCAATGGAATACTTTTTCTTAATACTTAAGTTTGAAAACTTAAATGCTTATGAGTAATCACAGATTTTTCTTGGCTTATCAACAAGAAAAAAATGTGCCTTCTTTGGGAAGGCTTGATTTTAGTGTATTATTACTCAAATTTCTATTTTATTATTTTTATAAATTTTTATAAACCAATAAACTATAGTTTTAGACTTTGACAATGTGGTTGAAATGACCCCTGTCTGTTCAGAATTATTTAAGAGAAGTTTTCCTCATAATATTTTAATCTTTACACACTTAACCTGGATGCTGAATGGAAATGACTGGACATCACTGGAGTGTGCATCCTAATATCAACAATGTACGTATTTAACACATAGCTGAATGTTTGACCAAGTCCAAATGTTTTGGGTTGGTTAAAACTGAGATGTATAACATCTACTGTAATTCTAGAAACCTCTGTACAAAGAGATTCTTATTCTATTGCTTTTTTTCCCTTGCATTATAAGCTACAAATCATTTAATATCCCTTTTGATAAAATGTTAATTATTGACCACCACTATGGATCAGCGTGTAAGGACATTTTATGTATTTGCCTTAGTATATGTTATCAAATATGCCTGTCAAGGTGAAATGAAAATATTTGTATTATCTATCTAGTAATGAAACTCTTCTAAAAATTTAGTTTTAATCAGAATTAGTTTCTGCAAGATTCTGGTTATTATGTCATGCATGCGACATAGTAGATTAACTTCATTTTTCCATCTGCTCTAATTTGGAGATATACGAGATACACCTTTCAGAAAATAAATCAAGGCCAGCTCGGATTGGACCAAGAGAGCCCTCATCCAGTAACTGATGGAAGCAGATGCAGAAATCCACAGCCAAGCACCAGGCCAAGCTCCAGGAGTCCAGTCAAAGAGAGGGATTTTACAAGCAAAAGGAGTCAAGATCATGATGGGGAAGTCTACAGAAACAACTGAACCAAGCCCATGGAAACTCATGTGCTTTATACCTACAGTTGTGGAGCCTGCATGGGACTGGACTAGGTTCTCTGCATATGGGAGACAGTTGTGTAGCTTGATCTGCTTAAGGGGCCCCTGGAAGTGGGATCAGGATCTATCCCTGGTGCATGAGCTGGCTTTTTGAAGCCCGTTACCTATGGTGGGACATCTAGCTCAGCCTTGATGCAGGGGGGAGGGGCTTGCTCCTGCCTCAACTGAATGTACTAAGCTTTGCTGACTCCCCATGCTCAGCCTTACTTTTTTTGGAGGAGTGGATGGGTCGGGGGTAGGGGAAGGCTGATGTGGGGAGAGCAGGAGGAAGAATGAGAAGGGGATCTGTGGTTGGTATATAAAATGAATTAAAAAAAATTCTTTGCCTTTAATCCCAGCACTCGGGAGGCAGAGACAGGTGGATCTCTGTGAGTTCGAGGCCAGCCTGGTCTACAGAGCGAGATCCAGGAAAGGCGCAAAGCTACACAGAGAAACCCTGTCTCTGCCTCCCGAGTGCTGGGATTAAAGGCA
>CABHPH010130538.1:0-15452 GCA_902168325.1 Peromyscus nudipes
CTTCCTTCCTTCCTTCCTTCCTTCCTTCCTTCCTTCCTTCCTTCCTTTCTTTCTTCTTTCCTTCCTTTCTGTACACTAGGAAGACTGCAGAGCCATTGATATTTAATTAACCATTATATTTGGTTATTGATCCAGTTTAGCTTCTGTTATTGTGACAAATACCATGACCAAATACATCTTGAGGGAAAAATGTATATTTTATCTTACTAGTTATAGTCCATCATCGAGGGAAGCCAAAATCTAAGGCAGGAATCTGAAGACAAGGACTGAAATAGAGACCATAAATGAACACTGATTACCATCTTACTCAGACAGCTTTATTACATAGCTCAAGACCACCTTCATTGGGTTGGGAACACCCACAATAAGCTGGATCCCTGACCCTAAATATCACTTAAGAAAGTGCCTCCCACAATGTGTAAAAGCCAATACAATGAAGATAATTCTTCAGTTGAAGTTCTATATTCCAAGGTATGTCAAATTAGCAGCCATTATTATCCATTATAGCCAGAATGTTGGATTTCTAGTAGATTTGGGCAACTTAGATATAATGAGGTGAGAAGGCAGGAATTCATTGATTAGTCATAAGGGTCAGAATTCTGATAGAGACCCTGGTGCTACCATTGAGATATTTAGCCCTGGCCTTAATTGTACTAATTGTGATGGATGTGAGGTTGGATGGTGTTACATCAGAGTATATGGACCAGTAGATCAGTATCCATGGACAAGGTTGAGGAATAGTGGATAAGACATATAAGTGTATGATACTTAAGAGTTCCTCTTCAGGGAGAATAAAAAATTTACTAGAAACAAATTTTGGGGGTTGGGAAGCTGAATTTATCAAGACCTTCTTTTGATTTCAGTTGTCTCTGGGTAAGAAACACAAGCATGGATCATTTACTAAGTGTCCATGGCAATAACAATGGTACTTTTATTGAATAACCAGCAGTTCACAACCCTGGGACTCATACTTGAGAAATGTCTCAGGTATGTCCAGCTAATATCAGAGGTATCCCATGGGTCCTACTGGTCACTGATGTGAGTTGCACAATAGTCTCTAGTGATCTCTGCTCAAGCCTAATGTAGCCAGGATGGACTCTATGTACTCAACAAACATTTTCAGAATCAAAAACACTTCTTACCATGAGGAGAGTCATGTAGGTCATGGACCATTCAATGTGCTTCATGCTGAACAGCCTGGTGATAGAGACCTGAATCTCAATGAGAAGAAGCCAGTCTTCACAAAGCTCAGGGAAAGGATCTGAGATGCATTTCCTTAGATAGTGTTAGGACTTGGAACTCAGTGCTCTGCTATTTGACTCAGAGTCCTTTACTCTGGATCAGGTCTTGATAAGAACACTGTGCCATCTTATGAGTATGCAAATAACTTGAATTTATGTGGGTTAATACAGCATTATCCATAACACCCAGCAAACCAGGACTATCCTCATCTCCACAGTTCCTGAGAACAGTTATCCTCACTCTGTGCTGGAGCTGGAACTTCTTCCTGGTAGCAGCAAGAACTGGGACTACTCAGTCCCAAATCTGAGGATAGGCTAGAGACTCAGGTGACAGTACCATCCAGGTTGCTTCCCTTCATAGTTGTCCATTGCGAGATCTAATTGTATCACTCTAGGCTGAGATGGTGAGGCCTGGTTCCTCAGAGAAGGTGTCCTGTGAAACTTTTGGCTATAGCATCACTGCCTATTATATGAGCTGCTTGAAGCAAAGGCAAGGACAGGGGCATGAGTAGATAGGGGCTATCACCTCTCTCAGTGGAAGCACAAGCTAGGCACAGAAGTTCCAACGATGCATCTCCATGACCAGGAACACATACTCCACCACAGGCTGCATGGAACTCAGCAGCCTGACATTTGAGGATTCAGGTGTCTATCAATGTGCAAGGCACAGTGCGGCAATGCATAATCTGGACGTGTCAGAAAACCTGAAGGAGCAGGAAGCTTCTCTGGGTCTGAAATGGCAGAGACAATTAAACTGATGACTTTCTGCAAAACTGAGGTTAAGTCATTAAGGAAAAGAACAAAAATCAATAAATTCACTCTCCATTCATGAGTAATTTCCCCAGTCACTCAGCATACAAGATGCAGAGTTCAGAGTTCCCAGTTAATAAAGCTGAATCAAACACATATATGTTAGAGTTAATGGGAGCATATATTTCTATCAAAATTGAATCAGTGATAGTGATCAGAAGTGTTTCATCACATATTAAATCAAGATGCAATTCCCATGAGAGAGCCAAGATTGCTATTGAATTATAATGTAAATTAGAACCATAGGTATAATTTATGTTCTTAAGAATGGAAGAATTGTTTCAGAGATTCACAATTGTTCATTGATCCTTATTCATAGGCTTCATGACTCTAACATTCTCCCAGGAATCAAAAGCTTGTTACAGAATGTAATAGCTCTAATTATTATCTTGAGTGAAAATGAGGACTTGAGTATATCAAGCTGTCCTGTGAAGGACTTTCTTGATTATATTTATTGATGTTAGAAGGCCCATCACAAAAAGGCAGCACCATTTACTGAGCTTGGGAACATTGACTGTGTAAGTGTAGAGAATGACTGAGCACAAATAAGCATTCATATATTCATTCTTTCTCACCTTGTGACTGTGTCTGCGACTAGGTCCTTCTTGTTTCTGCCTTGACTTTCCCACATTCATGCACAGTTTCATGGAATCATAAAATAATCATTCTTCCCTAGATTTCTTTCTGTTACTGCTTTCTCACAGCAATAGAAATGAGGCAAGAACATGGAATATCCCTACACTGACACATAATCATATCCCACAGCCAATGCATTACATGTTTACATACACCTTTAGAATTCAGAAGAGGGACTTCTGTTGCTTCAACTCTGGAATATAGCATTCAAATATACATGATATAGACAATAAAGATAGAACAAAGTGACAAGAAACCAGGTCTGGGGGCTGACAATGAACTGTGGGTTCACTGAAACTTGTCAGAAATAAACTTATTAACATATATCTTGCTAGGTATCCAGACCAATGGAAATGGTTTAATAGTAGTTCTCAGGACAAAGATACAGTTTTAGGAGATGAGTAGAGAACATGTCTCTCTTGTGATCTTTCAGAAAACCCCAGTTGTCCTCAGTATCACTGCTATTCCCTCCAACAGACAACAAGGAAAATACTTGTCCTGTGTAAATTACCAGGGCACAAGGATGACTGGGTAGATTGGGAGCACTCTTGCTGCCCACATTTCAAGGGTCATTGCTGCCATGGTGAAATGTTTCATTTATCAGGCTCCATAACCAGTGACATCATACTATGGCCATTCATGACAGGAATTTTTAATGTGTATTGAAGAATCAGATTATCACTATATATTATAAATTCCCACAGTTCTCAGTCTTCTTGCAACTTAATCTAAATATTTCCTTCATGCTGCTTTTATTGTTTATTTCATGTCAAGAGTCTTGGGAATGGAAAGAGTTATGAGAGTTGGAAGGACATGGTGTTAAATTTTCCCATTTTCTCAATGACATCACAGTGAATAGAGGAGAATATTAATTATGCAATTTTTGATTGTGTGGTCTTGTAACATTTAGGTTCACTTACAGGAATTGTGATAATTTAGTTTCCCCACATATTGATTTCTCCTAGATAACACTAAAATGATATAATGTTTTAGTGTATCCCATTCCTAAGAAATGTGACTGAAACTACAGAAAACATGCATGTCCATTTTTGTAAACATATTCTCAGGTCAGTCTAGTACATACCTGAGAGAACCATTACTGAGTATCATGATCAGAGCACATGCAAGTTTGTACCAACTCCAGTAATTTCTGTGAAGAGAAACCACTCTGCTAGTCCGATCATCATGTGCTCAAGAGACTGTATCTCAAAGGAGGCTATGCAGAGGAAATTCGAGGTGTGTGTCCTGTATTTGTACCATTCAGCAGCCAGACTGACTCTGGAGTGGCATATTAGAAGCAAAGTCCCCTACAAGAGCAACCCTGCTGCAGGAGGTAAACATGGGTCACCAGGTGGAGCTCACAGCACACCCTGGCAGATACTTGAGGAGTAGATCAAGAGAGGGCCGAGCAAGAGTTTCCAGACTCCATCGGGATTCCTTTCTCTCAATGAACTACATTTAACCTAGTTAACTAAATGAAACCCTAAGGGAAACCATACCCTAATGAGTTGTAATGTTTTCCCTGGAGGACCCAAAGCAAAAGTAACTATGGATCACTTTAGATATTTTCTGAAACCTAAGTCCCTCTCTTGAGAATTCCACAGAAACAGAAATGCCACAGTCTACATGACTATTTAGTTTGCCACAAAGACTTTTCCTCTCATAGTATAATAAATTTCTCAATGGAAAAATTAAGAAACAGGGTATTCACTAGTCTGATCTCTGGCTTTTGCTAGTAGTCCAGGCTGGGGTCATCCTTGGGGATTCCTGGCAACTTCCCTAGCACTGGGTTTCTCTCTATCCCCATGATCTCTCTCTATCATGGTATCTCTTTCATTTCTTTCCCCTTCCCTCCCTGTTCCAGCTCAACCATCCCATTCCCTTATGTTCTTTTTTTTTTTTTTTTTTTTTTTTTGGTTTTTCGAGACAGGGTTTCTCTGTGTAGCTTTGTGCCTTTCCTGAAACTCACTTGGTAGCCCAGGCTTCCCTTATGTTCTTATCCCCTATCCCCTACCCTCCATTGCCCACCCCTCCTCATCACAGAACTTTTCTCCAATGACTGATGGAAGCAGATGCAGAAACCCACAGCCAATCACTAGACAGAGCTCAAGGAGTCCAGTCAAAGAGAAAGAAGAGGGATTTTATGAGCAGGTACATTAGGATCATGATGAGGGAAACCTTCAGAGATGACCAAACCAAACTAGAGGGAACTCATGAAAGTTGAATCAATGGCTGTGGAGCCTACATGGGACTGGACTAGGCCCTTTGCATGGTGAGATAATTGTGTAGTTTGATCTGCTTGGGGGCCCCCTTGTGGTAGGAACAGAATTCATCCCTAGTGTGTGAGCGGACTTTTGGAGTCCACTCCCTATGATGGGACAGCTCATGCAGCCTTGAGGCAGGAGGAAGGACATAGACTTGCCTCTACTGAATGTGCCTCCCCATTGGAGGCCTTGCCTTCTTGTGGGTAGGAGTGGGCTTGGGTTGGGAGGGGGAGGCTGGGCGAGGCAGGAAGAGGGAAGAAGGGGATCTTTGATTGGTGTATAAAATAAATGAAAAAAAATTCTTAGTAAAAAAAATAAATTAAAAAAAAAGAAAAATCAAGAAACAATCTTTTCTTAAGGAAGGTTCCAAAGATATGTCAACTCTTTTTATAGTGAAACTCAACCCACAAACACTGAGGAAGTCCCATATCCCCAGAGAGACTAGATAATGGTGAGATATGACCACCTGCTGTGATGGAAGACAAAGTGAGGAGACTTAAGTGTGAGTCCAAAACAAACCTTCCTGATGTATGCCCAAGATCTACAGGGAGTTATCAACACTCACAGAGGACAAGGTTTGCCAAAGGATGGTACAGTCATCCTCAATTTCCTCTCTGGTGTAAGGGCAGGATTCCCAGTTCGAGGTTCCCCAGAGATCCACTTCAGAGTTTTCAGTCTGTAAAATCTGTGTTGTCACTGAACATGAAGTGTACTGGTTTGATTGTGATTCTTGTTTTCATTTGAATGTTTACTACAAGATAAAAGAGCATAAAATAACCTACTCACACATATTAGGAAAGAAATGTGACTTTCATGGTCACTGGGGTAAGATGTGAAGAAACACAAGGATCATGGTCTGACTAATCATTCAAGTGACTAAGGGAAGAGCCTCATAGGAATTTTGTGATTAGTACAGTGTTTGTTATTATTACAGTACAGGGTGGAAGAGAGGGGACAAGAAGAAGACTACTAGGGATAGATAATGCTTACATGGTCTAAAAGTACATATCAAAATTAACAAAATGTGTAACTGTAGTACTGTCCTTCAGAGATCCACTTTTTAAAATGTAGATTCCCCAATTGAAACACTATTGGAGAACTGCTAAGGTTTTATTGTACTTTATAGTATATAACTTTCATCATGGATATTGATCCAATTCTCTTTCACTATCCATCAGTTGACTAACAGCATGCCAGGCTTTATAACTGACACATAATTAACAGCACGGTGATGAACAGGTGCATATGGGATTTCTATTATGAGCCACCTGTAATTTATTTAAATTATAATAATTATTTATTTATTTGTAATTATAACTATAAATAAATTATAGGTGGTAATTATAAGTTCTCCTCCGTGATCTATGACTGAACTAACACTGGGTAGTTGGCCAGGAATGATGTCCTTCTCATTGTAAGGCCTTTAAGCCCAAAGGGTCACTTAATAACATCTAACAATATAAGTATTCCTAATTTGGATTTCACTAACTTTTCCAGATCTCTATTTCACATTATCTTATGCTTTTATTGTTGTTCAAGATTAGCTTTGAATAATTTCATGTGTGCAGACATGGAAGAGAAACATCTTTTCACATGAAATCCTGAAGTTTCCCTTCATGCTTCCATCTCAATAAATGCACATGGACCATAATACGTATATTTTGGTCAGTGTCTCTGTCTTTATTGTACTCCATCTTTTACTGAGAGTTACCAGGTCCATGTCATATTCTGTCTCCTAGCCAACACCATCCATAGCTCTCTGTATAGACAGCAGGCTTACTGACCCATTGTTTTACTGCATTAGTTGAGAGCCGTGCATATAGGATGTCACCAAGGTTTATGGGAATATACTTATTGATGGCCTCCTGAGAGATCTCCGTCTGACAGTCTGTTACCTATATGCACTGCAATGCAGATTCCTCCAGCCCTGACAGTTTCCCATCTGACATGGCTCCTCTCACATACAAGAGCACCCTCAGGTTGAGAGCTGATTGGATGTTTATTTTCCTGTCAGTACATTTATTTTCCTCCTGGGATTTATTGTCACAGTTCATCATTATCCTTACTTATCCTCTGAGCCTTTCCAAAAGATCACAAGGGAAGCAGGAAATGTCCCCTGCACCAGGTAAGGGTGGACAGAAACTTCTTGTGCTCCAAGGCCTAGTGTCCTCCCTCTGTTCTCTGTGAAACAAAGTGTCAACACCATCATGAACTGTCTTGTTCAAATACAAACCATAGAGTCAGGATAGAGAGGGAAGAGGGGCTCACTTATCTGTGAATTCCGGAGAACCATCAACAGAAAGACTAAGATGATATGAATGTTGGGTAGTTGTTAGATTTGAACTGACTGGACCCACGCAAGGTTCATAGTGCTGACTTCATGTGGGGCAGGCTGCATTTCACAAGGAGAATGAAAGCTTCCATCCTCCACAGAATTCCATCTTATGTCTGCCCTGATGCATCACAGGAACACAAGATACCCAGGACAACCTTCCTGACCTGTACAGGATTGCTGAGAGAGTATAAAACTGTCTACAAACATTTCAGAGCAATCCCTACATGGGAGTTAGATTACTCAATTGGATACCACATTCTGTCAAAGTAAACACAGAGGGTCAGAGTATGATACTGTTTCCAAATGATGTCATGTTCATATGATGAATAATATTGTTAAACATTTTTGCCATTAGACAACAAAAGTAAAACCAAAATAAATTAGTTATGCAGAGCCTGAGGAACAGGTGCACAGAGGCCAGCAAGGGTGTTTCCTGACTCTATTTAGAGATTCTTCCTCTCATTTAACCACATACAAGGCTCAGGAGACAATTTCCTATGACAGTTAGAAGCCTACCCTAAAAGGATACATGATCTGACATGGAGAAGTTCTGTTAGTTCCTAGAATCTATGTCACTCTCCTGGGGATGCTGCAGTCACAGAAATGATCCAGTTCAAATGCCCTCCCAATCACCCTGAAGACAGTTTATCTCATAATAGAATGAATTCCTCTACTGGAAAACAAGGACCCGACTCACCCCCATCAATATAGTGTCATGTCCTGGCGGGGGGGGCAGGACTGGAGAGATGGAAGGACATCAGAGCAGGGCCCTAGAGTGGAGGCTCTAGATTTCTCTCCACCTTTTGCTATTCACAGACTTGGTTCCTTTATTACTTTCAAAATGTCTAAAACTAGTGACTTGCTGTATAGGAATGCTACATGAAACACAGTCCTCACTAGACTAATAATTAATACAAACATAAAAGTTCAAATTTTTAGAAGATATTTACAGAAAAATAGTAGTGAATAGAATTTGCATATCATTGTTTTCAATTCTGGGTATCACACACCAGTCACTTTGCATGAATCAACACTAAGCTACGAACTTGAAATCAATTTTTTCAACTTAATATCTATATTCAACATTTATAAAACTTTGCTAATTCTTCTAAAATATCAAGATTGTATTATACTGGCATCTGTGGCAAAAAACAATAAAATAATACTTGAATTATTTCAGAAATATATTATAAAAATAAAAAGTAAATTTAAAAAATACATAATAATAAGTAGTTTTTCAATTCTTTCCCCATTACTCAGTTTTGTCTCTTTCATTGTTCTAGACACTCATATGTCTAATACTTACACCAGAAAACTCATTATACAACAGCAGGAAATGCATACAAGGCCTCCCTTTGCTCATGAAAGCTAGTCCATCTCTAACCCTGCAGCTCTTGCTGAGGAGTCCAGCTATAGATTCCAAGGTTTTCTCATTCAGTGATATCACTGGACGAGAGCCACTCACCAAGAAGTTGCATGTGAGAGGAGATTTCCTTGTTGTTTTAATGGGTTTTTTTTTTTTGAGAATTTCTTAACCAGAGTACTGTACCCATCAATATCTCCACTCAAATTCTTCCCATATCCACTCTCACTCACTTTTCAAATTCTTGATTTCTTCCACTTTGACTAATACTTTTCCAGTCATTTTCTCTCTATTTCTTTCTCTCTCTTTCCCCCCTCTCTTTATGTCTCTGTAGTGTGTGTCTGTGTGTAATGTTGATCTCAGTTGGTAGTGAGACAAAGGCAAGTCCTTGAGGATCCAGAGAGCAGAAGGATATGTCATGGGAGGAAGCAGGCTCACTGGGTGTTTTAGGAAGGTCACAGAAGAGCTGGAAGTACTTTGTGATGGGGAAGAGCAGGTCTATATGGTAGGTGAGCTAGACCAGACCTTGAGGAGCTAAATGGTAAATACAGGTCTTCAGAATGTGTTTTTATCATTGTTCAAAGAGTAATCTCAGATAGTACAGTAGTTATTTTATCTGGGGGGGAATCAATCAGAGAACTTGTGTCTGATATACACTACTACTGAGCTATGGTCTTGGCCACATATTACTAATTCAATTTAACGTATAGAGTCATTATTCACTGAGCCTTGTATAACATTTCTTAAATGATTATATTTTAGTTGTCCTTATCTGAATTTCCTATGAAATTATTTAATAATTTAAGCAAAGACAGGAGAAGAGTTTACAAATACAGAGCATAATACAGTAAGGCTGAAAACTTACATTTCTATGTTAAAACATAAATTTGTACTAAGTAAATTTTCTCTGTTTTTCATTCCTTCTTTCATCTCTATTCTTTTTACAAACAGTTTCATATAGACCAAGCATAACTCAAATCTTTGATTCTCCTTGTGTATTATTCAATGTTGGGAATGAACACAGAGCTTCAGGAATGCAAAACAATACTCTATCAACTAAGCTGTGCCTCAGGACAATAAGTGATACTTCAATGCTATACATTCCATTTTGTTCTTTATTTCATCTCAGACATCTGCATCATGATTTTTCTTCACTAAGGCTCCTGCCCCTGAGCTCATGATATATCACGAACACATGCAAATTATGTTCCCCTCTGTTCATGAAAATCAGCCCAGGACCCTACAGCTTCGACAGAGGCACCAGCTCTGTACTCACAGGTCCTCCAATTCAGTGATGATTACTGAACACAGAACATCCAACATGGAGTTGGGAATGATCTTGGTTTTACTTATTGCCCTTTTAAATGGTAATTTATAGATATGGAGAGACACTGTGTGTGTGAGTGGACGTCAGTGAGAGGGACAGCCGACGTTTGTGAGAGTTTACTGACAGGATTCTCTATTTTTACAGGTGTCCAGTGTGAGGTGCAGCTGGTGGAGTCTGGGGGAGGCTTGGTGCAGCCTGGAAGTTCCCTAAAACTCTCCTGTGCAACTTCTGGATTCACTTTTAGTAACTACTGGATGTACTGGGTCCGTCAGGCTCCAGGGAATGGCTTGGAGTGGGTTGGTGTAATTAAACTCAAATCAGATAACTATGCAACATCCTATGCGGAGTCTGTGAAAGGCAGATTCACCATCTCAAGAGATGATTCCAAAAGCAGCCTCTACCTGCAAATGAACAGCTTAAAAGTCGAAGACACCGCCATTTATTACTGTACTACAGACACAGTAAGGGATCTTCAGTGTGAACCCTGACACAAACCTCCCTGCAGCAGTGCTCAGGACCAGCAGGGGGCGCAGAGAGCACGTGAAGAAAAGGAACAAACAAACAGGTTCAGACTTGAGTTCTGGTTTTTGTGGTCACAGCTGTCACCCATATACTGACTTTTTAGAATGCTCTCGATTTATATGAAATGTGAATTCTATGATAACAGATTCCTGTTTTACCTCAATATAAAATATATACACTACACAGTCTAACATGTATTATGATGTAAACAAAAAAAATCAACTCTGACAGCAGAAATTACTCTGGTGAGATCAAAGGACCAAATACTAAGGAAGAGCTGCAGTGTTATTGATGATTTTCCCTCAAGAGATTCAGGACAAAGTCTCACTGGTATTCCGATTACGAGAGTGTTTGGAATTAGTGGTATCATGAGGGAGGTGAGGCCACACTCAGTGACCCACATCCCTAACAGGTCTCAAGTCTTTCTGCTTTCCCCAAGAACTATGCACAGATATGACCTGTTTGTATTTCTAGCTGATTCAGTTAATTAACCTACAACTTTCTTTTTTTTCTTTTTTCTTTTTTTTTTTTTTTTTTTTTTTTTTTTTTTTTTTTTTTTTTTTTTTTGGTTTTTCAAGACAGGGTTTCTCAGTGTAGCTTTGTGCCTTTCCTGGAACTCACTTGGTAGCCCAGGCTGGCCTCGAACTCACAGAGATCCTCCTGCCTCTGCCTCCTGAGTGCTGGGATTAAAGGCGTGCGCCACCACCACCCGGCGAACCTACAACTTTCATCATCACATCTCCCATTACACTTCGTTCATCTAACTTCCAGGCTTTGTTCTAAACAGACATGAGCCACTTTAACTCAGCTGAGGCCTAGGCTGTAACTCTGTGGGGACTTGAGGAAGGTTGTTAGTGAATGAAAAAAAAGAAGAAATAAAAATTAAAGGAACATGACTGGTCCCAGTTAAGGTGGAGGAGAAAGTTTATTATAAACATGTGGGAGAGCATAGCCAAAGGCAGGAGCTTCTGGGAGAGTCCAAAATGGACTCATTTGAGCATTAGGGGGAGGGAGAAAGAGAGAGGAGAGGGTGGAAAAATATGAAGCAGCCAAGAGACCCAAAAGAGAGATGAAAAAGACCAGGTAACTAAAATAGTTGAATTAATGTGGTACATTTACAAAGTGGAGAATCACTCAGCTGTAAAAAATAATGACATCATGAAATTTGCAGGCAAATGGATGGAACCAGAAAAAAATCCTGACTGAGATAACCCAGATCCAGAAAGACAAACATAGTAGGTACTCATTCATAAAAGGATATTAAACATAAAGCAAAAGATAACCAGGCTACAGTCCACAAACACAGAGAAGTTAGGTAGCAAGGAGGGTCCTAAGAAAGACATGCATGGGACCCCCGAGAATGGGGAAATGGATAAGATCTCCTGAGTAAATTGGGAGTGTGTGGGTTAGGAGGAAGAGGTAAGAGGAGGTGGCAAGAGAACATGAGGGAACAGGATGGTCGAGTTGGGGGAGGGATGGAGAGGGAGAGAAAGGAAAGAGATATCTGTATAGAGGGGGCCATTATGTGGTTAGTGAAAAACCTGGTGCTAGGGAAATTCACAGAAATCCACAAGGATGACCCCAGCTAAGACTCCAACCAATAGTGAAGAGGGTCCCTGAGCTGGCCTTCCCCTCTAATCAGATCAATGACTACCCTAACTGTCATCATAGAACCATCATCCAGTAACTGATGGAAGCAGATGCAGAGATCTACAGCCAAGCACTGAGTAGAGTTCCTGGAGTCCAGTCAAGGAGAGGGAGGAGGACTTATATGAGCAAAGGGGTCAAGATCATGATGGGAAAGCCTACAGACAGCTGACACAAGGACTGACAGCTGGGGAACCTGCATGGGACTGAACTAGGCCCTCTGAATGTGGGTGAAAGTTGTGTGGCTTGCGCAGTTGGTGGGGCCCCTGGCAGTGGGACCACAACTTATCCCTAGAGCATCCCTATGGAGGGATAAGTTTCTCAGGCTAGATATAGGGGAGAGGGGCTTGGTCCTGTCTGGACTTGATATGCCAGACTTTGTTGACTCCCCATGGGAGGCCTTACCCTCTCTAAGGAGAGGATGGGGGACAGGGGGAAGGTGGAGGTAAACAAGAGGAGGGAGATAGGGGGAACTGTTGTTGGTATGTGAAATGAAAAAAAAAACATTTAAATAAACAAAATAAAGTATGATAAAATAATAAAATAAAACAAAACAGTTGGATTATATACAGAAGAGCAGCTGGGGGAGAGAAGCCCAGGCTCTGGGTGAAAGCCAGGAGAGCCCTGTAACAGGTGTGGACTGAGGGACGTAGGGAGAATCTGGTGGCCAGTTTCTGCTTTAATATTTTAAATAGGCATGTTAGCCATTTGTCACAGGTTTGAAACTTAACATCCCAGCCTTTTTGTTGACAATAAATAAATGATAAGGAGCAATGTGTAATCTTCTCTATGACTCCTTCTTCACTAAAGAGGAGCTCAGGACCAATAGAGACAATGAATAACTATTGTGGCTGCTCAGAACTAGTAGACATCCTTCAGATCATAGGAGGTTGAGGACTGCCCAATTTGCTTTCTTACAAAGAGGCTTATGGCTGTTTAGATGTGTTTTCCCCTTCCTGCTCCAGCAATCCTCTAGATACCTTTTGCTGTGTCATATTCTATGACAATTACTATTTGTGTACTTTCTCATAAGTATATCAACTTTTCTCTATGGAGCATCTAAAGCATCCATTTATCACCTTCTATCGGACATAATAAACACAAAAATAAAACTTTCCATGTTTTTTAAACAATGTCTACAATTCTAAGTTTTGGTGATGATTAGTTCAATTGGAAATCACAGGGAATTCTAAATCATATGAAAACAATTCTCTTTATTTTCTCACATATGGAGAAGGAGCCAGATTTTCTATGAATTGATGCTATTTTCCACCGACAGATGGGAGAACCAATTTTCAGTTTCCAATGTGTGAATGTCTCTAAAAGGGAACTGATGGTTATCATTTTTCACACAAGGCATAATTGAGAATTGCATCCTTGTACAGATCACTTTCTGCCCCAATATCCCATGTATTGATTCCTTTTAGAGGTGTTTCTTATGCCCTCATCTTGTGGAAAACTCAGTGACCATTGTGCTCATGCCAGTTGACGTCATCTGTATTCTGCCTCCTGACCCCACTCCCATTGGCAGCAGTTTCTTCATCACAGATTTCTGCTTTTTGAGAATGTTGTCTTGTTAACATTGGCTCCATGTTTGCTGTAATGGAAATCCCTGTTGCTGGTGAAGATAGAAAACTTTGAATATTTTACCTGTGAGTTAGAGAAGCATCATTGGGACAAGTGATATTTGGTGTTGGTTCAATGCGTAACAATCACCAAAAGAAAAGAGAATCTACTGTTCTAAGCCTAAGCCTTTTCTGCATACCACCATAGTGACCTCAGCTATTTGTGAAGATATTTTGGAGAACTAAATGTCTATAGAATATTTGATTAGTGAGATCAAGACAAACAAACTCATGGAACAGCACAGTGTAATGGTGAAAACCAAGGTATCCATGTCTGCTACCTAATACTAGTAATGCATGATAATCACAGTGAATATGCAGGTTGGGAACACTCTAGACTTCAGAAAATTTGGTGATTAACTTCCCAAAGTTTCTCAGGTATATTGAAGAAAACAGATAAATGTGAGAAGCATTTAATGAATATTAAATGAGCTTTTTCTGCTAGGATTTGTGAAATAAATATTTAACCAAGATGAGTCCAATTGATACAAACATGGTAAGCACCAGTACTTACCTATCTAAGGTTACCTGGTTATTGTCAGTAAGGACTGAATCTTAACCTGGCCAGGATAGAGAGGCCACAAGACTGATGCTGTGACAAACTTATTTTGAGCAATCAGACTCTAGATTCTTATCAGAAACAGAATAAAACATCAGCTGCCAGGATCAACACCATGGTAGTTGCCAGGATGCAATAGCATTTACAAGTTATACAGGGTAATGTGTAAGAATAAGGTAAAGGATTAACGTCTATGACATAGTTATTGTTTTCTGTTTTCTACAGTAGCTACACTTTTAATATTTCATTTGTCAGAGTGTTTGGGGGGTGTGCTTGCACATACACATCAGGCCACAATATGGCAGTGAGAAAACACCTCTTAAGGAGCTGGTTCTCTCTTTCTTCTCTGCTGAGATGGGATCTCTCTTGTATCTACCGCTGTGTCATATACACCAGACTTAGTTAGCCCATGAGTGTATGGACACACGTCCCGTCTAAACCTTCCCTATATGTAAAGACATGCTAGAATCACATATACTTGTTACCACAAGATGCATTTTTATGTGGATTTCAGGACAGAAATTATGTTGGCAGATTTGTGTAGAATGTATTTTTACCTGTTCAGTAATTTTAGTTTACTGACAGTAGTTATACTTTAAAACAATTACAAATACAAAGACATTAAAGTACCTCCATGTCTCCAGGTTTTTCTTGAGATTCTGATCAGATCCAGCATGCCACGATCACCTTCCTTCACCATGTTCTGAGAAATGTAGGTTCTGGTGCTAAATCCCTGAGTCTCCAAGTCTCTGAAAGAGGATTGTTCAAGGTCAATGAACTTTATCCCACATTCTGAAGAGTCATGATATGCTCTTGTTACCTGTTGGTCTGTTTGATCTCACTGTTAATTACTGTGAAAATTCTCCTGTTTTCTGTCAAGAGAGCATCATATGTCTACCCAAGGGGACCTTCAGGGCTGAGAATCTCCTCAATTCTAATAGAACAAGGGTTACCTGTGCATGTATTTGTGTGTGTGTGTGTGTGTGTGTGTGTGTGTGTGTGTGTGTGTGTGTGTGGAGAGAGAGAGGGAGAGAGAGAGGGAGAGGGAGAGGGAGAGGGAGAGGGAGAGGGAGAGGGAGAGGGAGAGAGAGAGAGAGAGAGAGAGAGAGAGAGAGAGAGAGAG
>CABHPH010130538.1:24731-50375 GCA_902168325.1 Peromyscus nudipes
TGTGTGTGTGTGTGTGTGTGTGTGTGTGTGTAAAAGAGAGACAGAGACAGAGAGAAACAGAGAGAGAGGTCTGCTTTGTCTTTTCTTAGATTTTTAGAAGTGAAGTTAGGTGCTTATCATCAAGTCATCAAGTTGATTCCTTTTCAGATGTTTATTGCTGAAATGTTCATATATCCCTGTTATTCCTTTTTTTTTTTTTTTTTGGTTTTTCGAGACAGGGTTTCTCTGTGTAGCTTTGCGCCTTTCCTGGAGCTCACTTGGTAGCCCAGGCTGGCATCGAACTCACAGAGATCCGCCTGCCTCTGCCTCCCGAGTGCTGGGATTAAAGGCATGCGCCACCAAGGCCCGGCTACCCCTGTTATTCTTATTTAGATTCTGGAGTCGCAATGTAGCAACTCTGACTTCCGATGTTGCCTCTATGCTCTCATGTCTCTTCTCTCTTTTTTTTTCCATTCTTTAAATTACATTTTAAGTTTGCTACTCTTCATTGCAGGTGACCACGAGCTAACGGTGAGCAATGCTATTCTCTGTGGATGAAATCTTCCTGATTCTTCCCTTCGAATCTTTCTTGCAGCACAATTTGGTTCTAACAGGTTCAGTCACTTTATGCTGCACCATTTCACACTTGATCTGAGTTTCTGAATTTTGTAAGTTGGAACTTCCCGATATCACCATTACTCCTAAGTTTCTGTCCTGTGAAGAATTAGATGAGCTGACCCCCATGTGATCTGCTTTGCTCATGTTGCTAAAGAGTGAAAAACAAACTGTTCTCCAGTGACATCCCATAGCTCAGCTGGTTTATCTGCAGTGCTGGAAACTGGAGCCCTTTCAATTTAAATCACTAAATTAACAGATAAAACCCTTTTGTTCAATTGTCCTGTCAGCCTGTAAGTCACCATAGAAGCAGTGAAGACTGGAAATAGTGCAACATGGTGTCATTTATGATGAATTGTGTTGAGTGAGAAGTCAGACAGAAGTCCACCCTTAATGCCAATCGTCATAACCTCTATAAAGTGAAAACCAGCTTAGGCATTCCAGGTAAGATCAGGAGAGGTAACTGCCTGGGATAGGGCATGAAATAGACTAAGAAAGGCCAAGGGAAGGGGTGTTGGGAGTGAGGCCATCCTTCTGGAAGGCCTGTGCTCACACATGTGAAGGATGTGTAGAAGTCAAATGCTGAGATACACACTGAAGTTCAAGCATCAGTCACTCCCCATTTCTACTGAACAAAGAGGGAGAACTGTGCAGTGAAACAAGAACTGAATTGGATAATAACAGAACAGTTTCACACTTTTGGGCACACCCTTGCATGGACAAGATTTCCAGTTTCCTAACTGAAAAATGGAATGTAGGCATGTGGCATGATCTCAATACAGAAAGGGAGTTTCCAACCTTAGGAGGCAGCTGCACTTGAGGATTGGTATGTCCATTAGGGCTGAAGCCCATACAGCAAAAGAGAGGACCTCTAGAGCATGTGACAAAGCAATCTCTACTGCACTCTGCAATGCAGGATATGGAGATTAGGGTTGAATTTCCTTGATACTTAGTGTGTACGAAGAAAAAATAACTTAAAATACAAAATTTTCCAACCATTATCATTTTTGCGAGATTCCCCCAGCACATTTACAAACTAGAATGTGTCATCTCTATGATCCAACTACAGAACTTGTTATATAGCAGGAAGACATGCAAATAAGGCCTCTCTCTTCTCAAGAAAACCAGCACAGCATCAACGCTGAAGCTCAAGCAAAGATCAGCCCTGGATTCCCAGGTCTTCCCACTCAGTGACCAGCGCTGAACACAGAACTCTTGCCATGGGTTTGGGAGTGATTTGGGTTTTCATCGTTGCTCTTTTAGAAGGTAATTCATGGAGAGGAATAGATACAGTGTGTGAGTGGGCATAAGCAGGATAGATAATGAGCACTTGTGGCAATTTAGTAACAGGATTCTCTGTTTTTACAGGTGTTCAATGTGAGGTGCAGCTTGTGGAGACAGGGGGTGGCCTGCTGCAGCCTGGGGCGGCCCTGAGGCTCTCATGTGCAGCCTCTGGATTCACTTTCAGTGACTACTGGATGTACTGGGTCCGACAGGCTCCAGGGAAGGGGCTGGAATGGATTGGACGAATTTCACCAAATGGTGGTACCACAGACTATGTACCATCCTTGAAGGATCGATTAACTATCTCCAGAGACAATGCCAAACAAACTCTGCAGCTGCAAATGAACAGTGTGAGATCTGAGGACACCGCCACTTATTACTGTACAAAACGCACAGTGAGGGGACGTCAGTGTGAACCGAGACATAAACCTCACTGTGAGGCTGCTCAGGGCCACCAGGGGGCGCACAGCACACAGAAAACAGATTCAGCCAAGGAGATTATGTAGACATGATCCTCTCATATGTCTGGGCTGCATTTTTTCTTACAATTCCGTAGAAATTCTTTCTAAATGTATGTTCTAAAACAATCTAACATCCTCAAAACATTACGTTTTTCTTGTATTGTTTTAAAATAGGAATCACAGTCTCCCATTAACAAAATGTGAAATGACACCTTTCAAGGGCATATAGGACCTTGATTTGGTCACTGGAATCACATGATAAGGAATTTCATGAACATTTCTGAGACTTCTAATAGTCTAGACAGAGCCTTGGCCAGATCTCTTGATTAGAATGTTTATGGTATGTATGTTTAAGGGAAAACCAGGAGAATGGTGGAGCCAAGATTGTTATATAATAACTTCTAGCAGGTCTGGAACCTTCTCTCCCCTCCTCTCCCTGTGCACTTCAGGTTCAGATCTGCCCAGCTCTGCTTTTAGCTAAATCAGATTATTACTCCATGACTTTTATTTGTTCCTCATTGAAAATTGTATAAACTGATCCCATTAGGAAAACTTCATGAGAAATTAGATTAAATGAGATAAACTCACCAGGAAACACACACACACACACACACACACACACACACACAGTTTGCCATCCTGGATCACATTGGATCTATTGGGTTACATATTATCACTAACAGAGTCAGTTCAGTTCTCTAAGAGCCTCAGAAATTCCAACTTCAGTCTCTGACATGTTCTCCTCACTGTGCAAAATACTAAGGATATCTGTCTTAGTTACTTTTCTATTGCTGTGATATTGGTGCATGGAACAGAATTGGGGGTCTCACAGCTTGATCCACAGGAGAGAAGCAGAGGTCTCTGAAATACCATGAGTCTTTAGAATCCTCAAAGCCTTCCCCCAGTGACACACCTTCTCCAATAAGGCGACACCTCCTAATCCTTTTCAGACCGTTCCACCAAGCGAGGACCAAGTATTCAAACATACCATCTATATTAGTTAGTTTAGTCCAACTTTTAAAGTTCCCATAGTCTATAACAGTTTCAAAGAAATTTAAAAATATTAACTTCAAAATCTCTTCTTAGATTCATGCAATCTAACTCTAACCCCCTATATAATCATAATAAAAAAAGGAGATCACATAATTCCAACATATAATGTCACATGATATACATTACCATTCTAAATGGTATCGAACTGATCATAGTGAGGAAATACTGAACCAAAGCAAGACCAAAAATGAGCATGGCAAGCTCTGCATCTCCATGTCTGATGTCAAGATGCTCTTCATATCTCCAACTCTTTTCAGCTTTGTTGACAGCAACATACTTCTTTCTTCTCTTGGACTATTTCCATTCCCTGTTATCATCTCTCCTTGGAAGATATCATCCTATAGCTCTGGCATCTCCAATATCTTGGCGTCTCCAAGGCAATCCAGGCTTCGCCTCCACAGCTTCATACAACGGCTTCTCTAGGCCTCCATTCAGGGAAACCCCTGAAACATGCCTGGTCCCGCTGGCTTTCTTTAATAACAGCTGCAAATTTCATGGTCCTTTTTTATATATATGTATATTTGACTCTGAAGCCAGAATCACATGACTTCCAAGTTCTGCTTGCTGGGATAGGACAGTTCTCACATCCTCCATCCAGACCATTCATGATCATCTTTCTTTGCTTTTAGTCCTATTGTTAACTATAACTCCTGTCGTCTATAAATGGGTTTCAACGGGAGGAAATGGAATCTTAGTTCATGCAGTAATTTTAGTAGCTCTATGCCTTCTTATGCTACCTTATGGGCAGTGTAATCATCAACATCATTATCCTTAGTTTGAAAGGAACCATCTCTTTGGTGTCTTTGGCAACAAAGAATTGCTAATGCATTGGGTAGCCACAGCACCTCTAGTAGGGCCAGGATCTCCTCTTTAATTTAATGCCCTTTCCATTTAATGTTAAAAGTCCTCTCTCTATATATAGTACCCCAAGACCGTGGCCCACTATAACTGAAATTTTTCCTGTGCTCACCCAGCTCCTGTGTCCTTGTGGTCCCGAAGCCGCTCAGACCCAAATGAACACACAGAGGCTTATATTAATTACAAACTGTATGACCTATTGGCCCAGGCTTCTCTCTAGCTAGATCTTACATCTTAAATTAACTCATTTCTATAAATCCATACTTTGCCATGTGGCTTGTGGCTTACCGGTGTCTTTACGTCTTGCTTCTCATGGCTGCGGCTGGCAGTGTCCTCTCCGTTCTGCCTTTCTCCTTCCTCCTCTCTAGTTAGAATGTCCCACCTAACCCTATTCTGCCTCACCGTTGGCCAAACAGCTTTATTTATCAACCAATCAGAGTAACGTATTTTCACAGCATACAAAAAGACATTCCTCCATCAGCTCACAGCAAAGGCATAATAGCTGTCCGTAGAATTTTGATAATTTTTCCTTTTGCCCATTGGAGGGCTTGTGGTAGAGCTATGAGTTCACATTTTTGGGCCAATGACAAGTGTCCCAAGGCTTGTGCCCATATTACCCGATGTGGTGTTACCATCACAACTCCAGCATATCTAACTTCATCTTCAATATAACAACTCCCATCTGTAAATAATCCAGCATCTGCATTTGGAAGAGGACAATCATTGATGTCCTCCCACATCCCAGTAAGGGTGTCCATGGTCTCAAGGCAGTAGTGTTAGACTGATCCCAAACTCTCACTGGGAAGGAAAGTAGCCAGGTTCCAGGGCTTTTGTTGGAGGGTCCAGCAACAATACTTGATACTGGGTGATCATTGCATTTGACATCAACTGGTCAGGTGATGAGAGGAGCAACTGGTTGGGTGATAAGAGAAGCAAAGACTTCATCAAGTGTTACCTGATAAGATGGATGCCGTGGCCCAGAGTCAATTTTGAAGCTGCTTTGACTGAGATTGCAGTAGAAGGTATGGGCCTTAAGCAAGCAGGCCATGCTGAAGCAACTGTGTCCAGTCTCTTAGGTAAATATGCCACTAGTTGCTGTGGATATTGCTCTGTATAAATAAACACTGATTGGTCGGTAGCCAGACAGGAAGTATAGGTGGGACTAACAGAGAGGAGAATTGAGGGAACAGAAAGGCTGAGGGGGAAACCTCCTGGAGCCGCCACCAGGACAAGGAAGATGTAAAGTGTCAGTAAGCCATGAGCCACGTGGCAAAGTAAAGATTAATAGAAATGGGCTAAATATAAGAGTAAGAGCTAGATAATGATAGGCCTGAGCTAATGGCCAAGCAGTTTAAATAATGTAAGAGTCTGTGTGTTTATTTTATAAGTGGGTTCCAGGACTGGCGGGACTTGGGACCTGGAGAGAAGCTCTCCAGCTACAACTAGTCTCCTCCAGGGCCCTAAATTTTTGGTCAGAACTCCCTTGGCAATCCATTTTAACTCATGAATGAACAACTGGAAGAGCTTGGAGACATCTGGCAGAGTCAGAGAGAGAGCCTCAGACAGGGCTCCATTGAGTTGTCTAAATGCTGAGTATAACACAAATTGCAAACAATCTTATTAATTAAAAAAACAACTCAGAGCCAGATATTGGGATGAAAGCTGAATGATCACAGAAACAGGGCAAGCCAGCCATGTTCTTACCTCTATAAAATCCTCAGCCTCAAGAGAGCAAGCTCCTCTCTCCACCCTGCCTTATCACTTCCTCTCTCTGCCCAGCTCTATCAACTGAGTATTCCTTTGCCCCTCAGGTAAATTCAGAATCCTCACCTCCAACAGCTGCATAGAGTAGTTTAGCAATGACTGCAAACCCCAGGATCTAGCATCTATAATATCCAGCAGTGCCCAGGAACTCCCAGATTTTCCTCCTGGTAGTAGGTGGAAGGATATTTAGGAGGGCTTGGATTTGTTCATTCCCAAGCAAGCACTTACCATCATGTATTTTATACCTGAGGTACGTATCAGTGTCCAGATAGATTGCAGCCTTCTTGGCAGAGGCTTTATACCCCTAGGTTCAGCTCCTCCAGCAATGCCTTTGAGATTTGTGTTTATTCTTCCAAGGCATCTGTTGCAGGAAGTGGATCATCAACATAGAGCAATAATGTTGCCTCTGTATCCTCCTCCTGAAAGTCGAGCAGGTCTTTCCTTGGGGCTTTATCAAACAAAGTGGGTGAGTTCAAGATCCTTGTGGCAGCCATTTCCAGGTCAATTGTCCATTGTAGGACCCACCTGGGATAGACCATTCAAAGGCAAAGATAGGTTCATTCACCTTGGCATAGGCAATGAGAAAAAAGCATTATCTTAGATATGATTTCTATTTCTGTATAAAGACACCATGACCATGGCAACTATTATAAAGGAAAATATTTCATTGGAGTGGCTCACTAACTGTTTCAGAGATACAGTCCATTATCATCACGGTGGGGAGCATGGCAGCATGTAGGCAGACATAGTGCTGGAGAAGAAGCTGAGAATCCTACATCTTGCACACAACAGGAGAAAGGGCTCTTACACTGGGTGGTATCTCAAGATAGGAAACCTCAAAGCCCAACCCCACAGTGACACACTTCCTCCAAGGCCATACATACTCCAACAAAGCCACACCTCCTAATAGTGCCACTCCTTATGAGCTTATGGAGGTCAATCACATTCAAACTACCATAGGAGTCTTTTAGATAAAAGACACTATAGACCTTCAGATCTGGTTCCAATTCCCTGAGAAGACAGTATGGATTAGGCATTGTAGGATGAAGGACCTCAACTCATTTGTTAACTTCCTTTAGGTCTTGAACTGGGTGAAATTCAGAAGAACTAGACTTTGGGAACAATAACAGTGGCATGTTCCATGTAGAAAAACAGGGAACAAGCATCCCTGTATCTTGAAGGAGATTGATACGTTTGGTAATCCTCTGTCTGGCCTAGAGGCTTATAGGATACTGTCTTATTCTTAAAGATAAAACAGAGCTGATTAACTCAATCACTTGTTGTTTTTCCCAGCACTGGTGGGTGAGTCTCAGCCCAGAATGTTGTGATCTCAACTTTCTATTGCTCTAGCAATGTGGAGAGTAAGTTAGTGGCTTAACTTCTGGGATTCTCCAAATTTGATATTCTTCTGAGAGAGGGCAGGTTATCAAAATTGCGGGCATTGGACAGTTAGGTTTATTGAGTCCCCAGGAAAGGTGATCTTTGGCTTTTAACTTATGTAAGAGGTCTCTTCACACAAGAGGATATGGACAGTAGGGTATCAGAAGAAAGGAATGGGTTACAGTCCCATTGGTTAGGTGCATGTATAGGTCTGAGTTTGAGGGGAATCTTTGGATCTTCCCTGTCATCCCCTAGATGCAGGTCTTATTTTCAGTTATACACCACCAAATGCTCCATTAGATGTAGTAGTCCTGGTGTCTACACAAAAAAATGGTATGTTTCCCTCCAACTTTAAGATTCAGCATCAGCTCCCAGGGATCAGGGAAAATTCATGGCTTTGTCATCATGGCTTCATCATGTCTCAGCAACAGCCAAGGTCTAGGCCCTTTCTCTTTCCTTCTGATGAGGACAGAAACTCTTCAAATGTTTATTTTCCCTACAATAGCTACATTGTTCTTTACTAATCTTGGTCTTTCTTTAGCCCCAGAGATGGATTTATTCCCTTCCTTCAGTAATCAAGGTTGTTGACATTTCCTCCTATAATTGTTATCATTATCTTCCCATTTCCTTCCTTGGGCATGGGCTGGGGTTTCCCTTCCTAAAAACACATTCTGAGATATTTCTATTAATTCTAACTTTCCTTCCAATGCCTCTAGTTTTTGCAAATCTCTTGTTATATATGGGGATGACTGATAAATGAAGGCAGTGATTAGGGTCCTTTGATTCTCAGGTGCCTCTAGATCAATAGGTGAATAGAGGCAGTAGGCTTGGTACAGCCTCCCCAGAAAAGCAAACCCTTGAACAGTCTAAATTACTTTAGAAAGTTCTGTGGGTTTTCTAGAAGCTGCTCACAGTCCCTATAGCAGAGTCTGGCAATATCTGGTCAGATGGTCTTGATCATCATCTGTGCTGTGGTCCCACTGGAGTGGAGCAGAAAGGAAAAAATAGCTTCAATTATGGCAGTATTTTGAGAAGGCAACTCATCTTGACCTAAGATGGAGCATGCATCTTCCTAGAGGATATAGGCTTATTCCTCAGAAGTAAAGATAACCTGTAAGAGTTGATGGCAGTCCTCCCATGTGTGGTTGTGGGTTACAAAAGACAGTACTAATGGCATTTATCAGATTCTGTGGTTCCTCAGAGAATGGGGGATTCTGAATTTTCCAACTATAAAGGTCAGTGGTTGAAAAAGATGCATAGAAAGAGACTGTCCCCAGTACCCTTGTTCTCCTCCTGCTTTCTACTACTCCTTTGCTTTATTCTGTAAGGAGGGAGTGACTTCATGGAGGGGCAGGAGAGCAGGAGGATCAGGGTAGCTGAACAAAGTATTGGGGGAGGATTCTTCCCTTCAGTGAGTGCCAGCTTGGGCATGGGGTGAAGTGTTAGGAGGTGGACTTACTGGGCACAACGTCCTAGCTGGAGGCCTGAGCAGTGAGTTTGAAGTGAGAGATAGAATAAGAGTGCCAGAATATGGGCAAGGTTCTTCTTCATCTTCAGGGGTATGGGTAAACGAGATAGAGATGCTTGGCTCCTGAAATGAGAAGACCGAAGGGAAGAATCTGGGTTTGGAGAAGATGGTTTCTTAAAGTTGGGGGGGTAACATTTCTTAACCCAAGAAGGAGAAGTATCAAGGAGATCTACTCATGTAACAATATAAGGGAGCTGATTCAGATGATCACTGTTACAGACTCTGTGGAAAGAATAAGCAGAGTTAAAGTTGAAAGATCCCTCTGAGGGTCAGTTGATTCCTGAGAAGGAAACTCATGTGAGCTCACACAGGATGCAAAGCTTTGAGGGTTTTAATTGGAAGCCAAACCCTGCAGCTTGTTTCCTGAAATCAGAGATGTTGCCCATCATATAGTTGAGTAGGGATCAAGACTTAGAAGAAGATTGGTTCATGACACGAGTTAGAACAAAACAGACACAAACAGACAAAACAAATCATTACTGAATTCGGATTCCTGGGACTTACATTACAGAGAAGATTAGCCTGGAGATTTGCTCAGAAATAATTATTCTGAGTGTCCCTTTGTCTGTAACTTCACAGTCCTTTAATTTCTTTCTCGACTTTTCAAAAGCACATTAGAGAATGAAGTTATGCTGATTCAGGATCCCCCTACTGTATACAATACATTGACTGGATTTTTATCAGTCAATGCCTCCATTCATATGCTCTTCTTTAATGAAACAAAATGATAATGAGCTCTGGAAACGAATATATATACATATATATATATATATAAATGTAAGAGACTAGAACTGTTGGTGGAGTAGCTGGAAATACACTATAATATGAATTTGGCTGCTGTGGAATAACGTTCCTGTACACTGTAAAGGTTTGTCACTTTAAATGGCTTAATAAAATGCTGATTGGCCAGTAGCCAGGCAGGAAGTATAGGCAAGGAGACCAGAGTAGGAGAATTCTGAGTAAAGGAAGAGTAGAGTCAGAGAGATTCCAGCCAGCTGCCAAGCAAGCAGGAAGTGTAATACTGAGGTAACAAGCCATGGTAAAGCATAAATAGAAATACAGATCAATTTAAGTGTATGAGTTAGTAATAAGCCTGAGCTAATGGCTGAGCATTTATAAGTAATATTAAGCCTATGGTTATTTGGCAACAGACAGGCTGGAGAGATTTTTCTGTCTACATTTGGCCAGTAAAATACAATCAAAAATATCAGGGCAAACTAAAACACACTTCAAAATTCAGTTTGATGTAGAGTACACAAACTTTGGCAACATTTTGGGCTCCTACTCAGGTAACATTGGGACCTGAGCAGTAGGATTCCAAATTTGGAATGTAAGAATCTAGTTCAGGAGCCCTTTGTGCTCATTATCCTGTTTCCTGAAACTGGATTGCCTTTGTCTCAATTTCTAGATTGACACTGACTAACATTGAATGGGCACCACTGTATGGTACAAAATGATCCCCCTCAGGCACAAACGGATATACACACACATACACCTCTCTTGTTAGAAGCAGGAAGGCCCAATTATGACTTCTATTGATTCTTGGCTCTGTTATAACTTTGACATGTCTGAATCCAATCATTTATGTCTATGTTTGCTTTTTGTTTTTCTTTTGTTTTCTTTTGGTAAATAGGAGAACACACATTAACCTTAGCTGTACAAGAGCTGAATACTAGGAAGAGAAATAACACTGCCATGGATAGCATGGCTACAGTATGACTGTTTTGACTACAACAATAATAACAAAAAGAGAAAAAGAAACAACACAGTGGACAGTGGCGTTCTCTGGTGTAAACAGTTTTATTTATTTGTTTGTTTATTTATTTGTCTATTTATTTATTTATTTATTTGTTTGTTTGTTTATATGTTTATTGCTGCAGATAAAGCCAACAAGTTGTATGAACAAGACTCTTTGCCTAGAAAACCCAATTTGTTTCCCATCTGACCTGGCTCCAACACTGCCGGAGATGGCATATGAAAGCCTAATGTGTTGCCAGTGGAATCTGTGCTGGAGGTACCTGAGAATGAGGGCATCAATCTCTCCGGGCCTGCCCCACTGGATGTTCTACTAAGCCTGCCTTCTGTAGGCCAGGGAGAAAACAGCCCTTGTGTCCCGAGGGCAGACTTTATGGCGCATGCATGTCATGTTCTCACCCATCCAACTTTTTCTGGTTCTCGTAATCCTCCTGCTCTGTTTGTTCATTATGACTTTCTCTCTCTCTCCTGTGGTGGTTTCTGTGACATTAGAAATGATACTGAGATGTGACAATGGCAGGAGTTAGAGCTGTTGTGCAGGTCACAGGAAAACCCAGAAGGCTGGTGGCAGAAAACGGTAGATTGAGTGACATATAGATCATATAGATGGGATAAAAGACAAGAGTTGTCCAGAACTAGTCAGAAGACAACTTCACGAGTTACAGAGTGATGTAGAAGGGACTTAGGCTGAGAGGAAGCTGGCAGTCTGGTGCCTTAAACCATTGCTTGTACTTCTGTGCTTTCTGAGAAAATGCAAGTACATGGCCTCTGGGGTGATTACCTCAGATGTTCTGATAATTATTAACCTGCAGAAGAATAAGCTGGCTTTCTTCCTGGGAACTTCTATGTGCAATCAAGGGGCACGGGGTGCACTTTGCTGATTTGCAAAAAGAACTTTTGAAACTATTGTGAAGAACCCAATCACCTGTTGAATTTTCTCATCCCCTATTTCCTTGTATTATTACAATAAAAGACTGGGGTTGAGTCAGATCAGGAGAAGGCAGAGAAGATGCACATCTCAAGATCTGGCAAATCTCATCAGCTTGCACCAACTCGTGTGTCCGAGTCTTTTCTTGCACCTGCCAGACATCACTGCCCTTCCAGACCCTCAAAACTGCTGAGGCTGGTCCCGGGCACTACACATACATGAGCACCCTCAGGTGGAGAGTTGGTTGGAATGTTTGTTTTCTTGGCAGTACATTTATTTTCCTCCTGGAATTTATTCTCACAGTTCATCATTATCTTTCCTTATCTTCTAGGCAAATCACAAGATAATCAGAAAGTGTCTCCTGTACCAAGTAAAGGTGGACAGAAATTCCTTCTCCTCCAAGGCCTAGTGCTCTCCTGCTCTCATCTGTACAATGTAAGTGATCAACATCATCGTGAACTCACTTGCTCAAACACAAACCACAGAGTCAGCATAGAAAAGAAAGAGGGGTTCCCTCACCTGTGAATTGTGGGAAACCATCAACAGAAAGACTAGGAGTGGTATAAATGTTGGGTTTTTGTTAGATTTGAAGTGGTTGGACTGATGCAAGGTTCATAGGACCGACTACTATGGGGACAGACTAGATTTCACAAGATTAGACAAAGATTCCATCTTCCACAGAACTCCATCGTGTGGCTGCTCTTTTGCATCACAGTAACACAAGATTCCTAGGATCACCTTCTTGACCTGTACAGGATTGCTGAGAGAGTATAAAACTGTCTACAAACATTTCAGCACAATCCCTACATGGGAATGTGATTAATCAATTGGGCACCATGTTCTGTCAAAGTAAACACAGAAGGACACAGTCTCATATTGTATATTATAATATTCAAATAATATCAATTTCAAATCATCTATAACCTTGCCAAATATTTATGCCATAAGACAGCAAAAGCAAAACGAAAATAAATTAATTACTCAAAGCCTGAGGAGCAGGTGCAGAGGCCAGCAAAGGTGTTTCCTGACTCGACTCAGAGTTTATTCCTCTCATTTAACCACATACAAGGCTCAAGAGACCATCTCCTATGGCAGTTAGAAGCCTCCCCTAGAAGGATACAAGATCTGACATGGAGAAGTTCATTTAGTTCCTAGAATCTATGTCATTCTTCTGGGAAATGACAAGGTTCAAAGGCGCTCTCAATCACCATGAAGACAGTTTATCTCAGTGAATGAATTCCTCTACTGGAAAACTAGGACCATTCAATCTTGTCTCATAGAGAGGCAATTTCAAGTCTCTTCATGCTGATACTCAACCCATTATAGGTTGAGTCATGTCCTAGGGAGGGGGCAGGAAGTGAGGGAGGGAAGGACATTACAGCAGGACCCTTAAGTGGAGACTCTAGATACTCTCCACCTTTGGGAACTCATACACATGGTTCCTTTATTACTTTGAAAATGTTTAAACATAGTGACCTGATGTACAGGAGTGCTACACCCAACACAGCCTGCACCAGACTAGCAATAAATATAAACAGAAATGTTCAAACTTCTAGACATTATTTACAGAAAAGTAATAGTATATAGAATTTACATATCATTGTTTTTCAATACTGGGTATCACACATCAGTCATATTGCATGAATAAACACTAAGCTATGCCCTTGAAAACTATTTCTTCAATTTTTATCTGGATTCAACATTCATAAAACTGTGCTAATTCTTCTAAAATTATTGACATTGTACAATAATGGCCCCAGTGGAACAAATAAGGCAGACTGGTGTCTTTGGTCAAAAACACAATAAAGTAAGACTTTGAATTATATCACACATATGTCATAAATAATGGATAATTCTTTAGTTCTTTCTTTACTACAAAGTTTTGTCTTTTTCTTTTGCTCTAGCCACTCATATTCTAATACTTCCAACACAAAACTCATTATACTGCAGCAGGAAATGCAAACAAGAACTTCCATTGCTCATGAAAAACAACCCAACCTGGCCATTCAGCTCTGGCTGAGAAGCTCAGCCCTGGATACTCAGGTCTTCCACTTTAGTGATAATACTGAATGAAGACTATGAACCAAAGAGTTGTGTGTGAGAAGAGATTTCACTATTTCCTTTTAATTTTTTTTTAATTAGAATATTTTTATGAATTTCTTTTTTTATTTTATAATTTAATTTAATTTTACATATCAGCCATGGATTCCCCTGGCCGTTTTTTGGATAAGTCCCAGATCTCATTGCTGATATTGGTTGCCCATTGATGTCTCTAACTGACCTGCACTCATTTACCCAATGTTTTCCTTTTTTACACCTTGAGCATAAGCCTGGTTGCATAGAGTGTTGTCCCCTTCCTATTTCTGTATTCCTACCTCCTTCCGGGCAATTACGCTTTAAATGACCCGTTCTTCCACACCTGAAGCAGGCTCTGTAGTTAGCATTCCCGGTTCCCTTTTTTGCTAGCTGGATGACAGCTGCTGCCAATCCAGCATTGGATAATGGTCCTCCTAACTCTCTACACACCTTCATCCATGCTTCAAGACCTTTTGATTTGTAAGGAGTTATAGCAGTTCTGCATTCTTTTGTACATTGTTCATAAACTAACTGCTTTATGAGTGGCATAGCCACATCAGGGTCTCCAAAAATTCTGCCTGCAGCCTCAACTATGCGAGCAACGAAGTCTGAAAAAGGTTCCATGGGACCCTGAAGGATCTAAGTAAGATTGCCGCTCACTTCCCCCTTATTGGGAAGGGCTTTCCAGGCTTTTATACCAATTTTGTTAATTTGCTCATAAACCTGAACTGGATAGCCGGTCTGTTGATTAGTGAATCGACCTTGCCCAAGCAGCATGTCCCTGTCCCATGCCGGATTGCCTGCAGCAAGATTGGCGGCTACCTCCTCATTAGCAAATTCAATTAGAAAAGCTCTCCAATCTAAATATTGACCTGGAGACAAGCAAGCACGTGCAAGCCCACTCCAATCAGTAGGAGTCATACAATGTCTATTCAAGGCCTCCACCTGAGCTACAGTAAATGGAGCAGTAATACCATATGTCCCTACGGACTCTGCCAGGGACTTAATTACCTTAAAGTCTAGCGGCTCATGGTATCTTTGACCTTGGTTATCTTGAAATACTGGGTAGGCTGATAGCATTTCAGTTCTGACTGCCCTCCATACTTCCAGATTAAAGGAGGTGGCTGCTGCACTACTTCCACAGGGTGGCTGCGTGGCAGGTTCATAGTACGGTGTGACACAAGCCTCCCTCTCCTGTTGTTTTCTGTCCTTTTCCTTTTTTTGTTTATAAATTCTAACGTTTTTCACCTGTTCTGTAATTGATCTTACCTCTTCTGATTCATTAGATTCAGCCCTTACCGACTCTGACAAGTCGCTTTCAAACTCGCTTTCAAACTCTGAAAGACTAGGGTACAACTTCTTACTCTTTTCTCCCTTCTCACTTTCTGTTTTGTCCGATAAGGCCTTTTCTGATCTCTCCTCTTTTAAGATTTCTAATGCATTTTGCCCCTTTTCAACCGCTTCACTACATCTCTGATCCTCAAGACAACCTCTTACTAGCTTCCACACCGGTCTTACCCCACTCCTTAATGTTCCTTGCTCCGCGGCAAAATCAAGATCTCTTCCTAACCTTTCCCAGGTGGCTGTAGTTAAACTCCCAGAAACTGCAAACCAAGGAGCTACAGTATCACACTCCTCCAGAAATCTTTCTAGAGTGCTTTTCTTTATTTTCAGTTTCTTTGATAAGAGCAGCTCATTAAGAGCCAAAAAAATTGGGTATGACGAAGAAGTGCCCATAATTGTTCTCAAGCTAGAAATTAGTAGTTTCACCTTATACTTTTAACCTTCTGCTTTTGTCGCGGCCTCTTGAATCCTGCTCTCTCTTTATTTACAGAGAAGAGCAATCCCCATTCTAGACGCGGATCCCCATTTTACCTGAGGACTACTCCCCGCTTTGAACACAGATCCCCACTTTACCTGAGGACTTACCGGTATGCCCCCTGACTGCAAGAAGTTCTGGGCTCACTGATGAGGGGTTCCCCATACGGGCCACCAGTTGTCACGACCACCTCGACCAGCAAGGAAGACACGACACCGAGCTCGTCTTCCTGCAGTTTATTCAGGCCTTTGAACAATCTTCTGACTTCTAAAAAATCCCCTGGGGAAAACCTCTCCCGGCCTTAAATAGGCTCTGGGCAGCCAACCCCCAGGTCGCCACGTGGGCATTGCCCAATAGGCTCAAGTATGCGCTATAGCCTTATATGGAGTTGTTTACCATGGGGAGCGCTCGCCGTCGGGATGGCGGAAGGCGGTAACCAGCGCCATCTTTAAGGCGCAGCTGCACGCAGCTCCCTATACAAAAGAAGGCATGGGAAAGAAAGATTTGAAAAAATCCAACATGTCTGGCAGCACTTAGAGCAAGAACTTTGAGGAATAGAAGGCCTTTGTGCTAAGTAAGAACAATGTCTACGCAGCAGTTCAGATAAGCAAGACCATAATGAACTGTCTACAATTTGGGAAAGAGGAAAGACAATATGATGCCAGGTGGAGGAAGGTCACAGGAATAGAGTATACTGCAGGAGAGGAAGGAGCTGGGTGACCAGGTGGTACAGCACAGGCAAGTCTCTCAAGGTCTAAGTAGATCTTTTCTTTAAGAAAGAGCAGATGTAGCCAATGGTGAGAGAAAGGCAAGTCCTTGAGGATCCAGGGAGCAGAAGAATAGGGCATGGATGGAAACAGGCCCATTGAATGTTTTAGGGAAGTCACAGAAAAGCTGAAAATACCATTGTGATGGGGAAGGGCAGGTCTCTATGATAGGTGGGCAAGATCAGACCTGGAGGAAATAAATGGTTAACAAAATGTGTTTTTATCATTGTACAAAAAATAATCTCAGACAGTTTTAATATTTACGTAGTAGTTCTTTTATTTTTTGAGAATCAATCTTAGAGCTTTAGGGCTGATATACTGCACCACTGAGCTATGGCCTCAGCCACATTTTGTTACTTCACTTCAATGTAATCATTCATTCTTCACTGAATCTTACACTAGGTGTCTTAAATTATTATATTTTAGTATTTCTTAATTTAATTTCCGATTAAAATATAAATAATTTATGCAAAGACAGGAAGAGAGCTTACAAATTAAGAGTATAGTAATGTAATACTGAAGCCTTATATTTCTATGTAAAACTAGAAATTCATACTAAGTAAATTTTCATGTTTTTTCAATCCTTTCTTCTCCATTCTCTTTTGACACACAGTTTTATGTAGACCATACACAACTCAAACCAACGATTCTCATGCTTCAGCCTCTTGCCTATCACACAATGGTAGGAGTGAAGACAGGGCTTCAGGCATGCAAAAAATATTCTGCCAAATGACCTATGTCCAAAGAACAACAAGTGATATTTTGATGCTATCGAAGGGCTACATACTGGAGGAATTGAGCTTTTTTGTTTGTTTGTTTTGTTTTTGTTTTTTGTTTGTTTGTTTTTCACAAAACATCTTTGATACAGACACTAGGCACCTCAGGACAAAATTTTCTATTGTGAGCACATGTTTCAGTCAATGCTTTCATAAAGGGAGAAGCCACAGTTTATTGGATTGATTAAACTTCATATAAATATTTGAACTCTCAAATTCCATTGTTTTAGAATACTAATGTCACAGTGCTCACTGCTAAATACAGTTGACTGTTGCTGCTACTGTAATTCCTGTGAATGACAGTCTCTTCTTTCTGCCTTCCAAAATAGACTGAATATCAGAGGAGCTTCTGATTTTACATCTGCAGGGAGGTTCCAGGTCCCCAGCACTGATTTGTGAACTTTAAGGCATCCAGTGTCTTGACCAAGTAGCTACCAGGTTATCTGAATCTCTAGGGTGCAGCCAGTGGGCAGATAGCCATGGGATATAAAGTAAAATTGCATGTGTATATTGATATTTATACATTCTATTGGTTCTTTCCATGAGAGCACCCTTCTTAGTACAGGGTATAAATTATAAATTATATATTATTATATAAATGACCCAAACAACTAGATAATAAGAATACTGATTCAAGTCAGGTGAAAGAATAGAAGATATTTCTATGGACACTGAATCTTTGTGAATCAGCAAAGTCATAGCACAGCATCAATGTCACCAATCACCAGAGCAGTGAAAAACTGAAGTCACAAGGAGATGTCCCCTCCCACCTGTGTATGTGTTCAGGGTATATGTTCACTTCTGTGACTGTGATGATAAAAAGACAGAGTTCCCTGTGTATGGATGTTTAGCATGTGAGACTATAAATGTGCAGTCATCTCTTATCAAGTATATTTGCTGCAAATAAAATATGTATCCATACTTTCAGGAACTACTAGAATGAAACAAAATCAAAAGTGTTTCCATCACAGTGAGGAGGACTTTGAAACTTCACCAGACATGTCTGACTCTGACTAAGAGCTGTCTCAGGGAGAAGCTGTGTCCAGCACCAAGGAGCACAAACCCAGACACTGGATGACACACCAGACCTGAACATTATCCAGAAATGTGACAGTGTATGATGCCTTTTAAATTGTAAGTTTTCAAAAAGGAGTCCACATTAATACATATAATACATGTTGTGTACACAATGGACACGAGAAGAAAGAAGTGGTGAGACGTTAGCCAGAAAAAAATATATTGTATAATATCATAACATCATAAATTCTGTCACTGTTGTTAATGACCACGAAGTCTCTTGCATCTGCTCTGAGCACTGTCTTTTCTCTTATTTCCAGTGTCAGAGCTTACTATCTGGCAGGAGGAGATGCAAATAATGCCTTCCTCTGCTCATGAAAACCAACCCAGTGCTGAGCCTCACCTGTGACAGTGGAGCTGAACCCTGGATTCCAGCCAGGTCTTCCCATTCAGTGACCAGCACTGAATACAGACCACTCACCATGAAATTGGGGCTTAGGTGGGTTTTTATTGTTGCTCTTATAAAAGGTAATTTACAGGGAAGTGATTCTGTTTCTGTAAGAGGACATGAGTAAGAGTAAAAGTCGATATATAGAACATGTGTCTGACTGTGATCATCTGTGTTTACAGAAGTCATGTGTTAGGTGAAACTGGTAAATTTTGAGTGCAGTTTAGTACAGCCTGGATGGTCCACTAAACTCTCCTGTGCATCCTCTGGATTCACCTTCAGTGAGTACTAGATGCTCTGGGTTCGCCAATCCCCATGGAAAAGACTGGAGTGGGTAGCAAATATAAAGTATGATGGAAGTGCAAAAAAATGATACAGAGTCTGTTACCAATTTATGATCTCCAGAGAAAATTCTAAGAACTCAATACACTTGCAAATGAGCAGTCTGAGAACTAAGGCCTCGGCCATGTCAAAGACACAGTGAGAAAGGGAATTGTAAGCTAAGACACAAATCTCTCTGTAAGGTGTTCAGGTGCAGTAGGGGGCTAAGAGACCTCCAGGTCAACAGATGAAACAGGTAAGGGACATGAAGGGTTAAAATACTCTATGTCTGGATGGCCTCAGATCATAGATCACATTTCTCAAGAACCCGCTTGTAGCTAGAGTTTTCCTGCCTGGCCTACAGTCAGGACAAATCTCTGTCACCCGCCAGTCCCACAGCTGCTCAGACCCAACCAAGTAAACACAGAGACTTATATTACTTACAAACTGTATGGCCGTGGCAGGCTTCTTGCTAACTGTTCTTATATCTTAAATTAATCCATTTCTATAAATCTGTACCTTGCCACGTGGCTCGTGGCTTATCAGCATCTTCACATGCTGCTTGTCATGGCAGCGGCTGGCAGTGTCTCCCTCTGACTCAGCCTTCCACTTCCCAGAATTCTTCTCCTCCTTGTTAGTCCCGCCTATACTTCCTGCCTGGCCACTGGCCAATCAGTGTTTTATTTATTGACCAATCAGAGCAATTTGACATACAGGCCATCCCACAGCACCCGCTATAGGCATAATTTGTACTGATCTTTAAAATAATTAAATATTTAAACAAGTCTGTCTTCATCTGAAGTACACATTTAAATACAGAATACAATCTGACCTGAACAAAATGTAGAGCACTATATAGGGAAGATGTGACTCTTCCATGAGCACTAGGATCACATGCTCAGAAGGCATGTTACCAACAAGTAGTTTTAAAAACCAGGTTGGGGATGAGGAGTATTTGGTTTCCCTGATGATTGAAAGGCATGCCATATATTCTAGATACAGCTGGGAGAATCCAGGCCTAGGTGTGTTATGACATCTGGAGTAACAAGTTGAAAAGAGCATCCCAGGGTAAGATGTGCTCAGAATATTTGTTTAAAAACAGTATTATTAGCTATGCTATAAACAACGCCAAACCCCACCGTCAGCACAATGGTATTGAGCCTTGCCTCTGAGCCTTGCTCCCAATACTGACAGTCCTTTTCCATAAGGAATGTTTAAACTCTGAGTAGATTTTCCTTCGTGAGTTGACTGAGGTTTCCCCCTGTGCTGAGATCTAGAAGACAGCCTGTCTGTTCCTCAGAACTCTGCCATTGTTGCTGATATAGAAGCATGATTGGCCAGTGGTGCAAGAGGCAGATGCTCATCCTAAATGCATGAAAGGTGCAGAGCCTCCTACAGTGATAGGATGGTGTCCTTGTGGACAATGGGCACCTTCCCTCTGCAATGAATGATGCTCAGGTCTAACTCTGGGTTCAGATGGAGAGGCCTGTTGGAATGCCACACCTGTGCTGTATGCAACAGCTCACATCCTCGTTCTGCAGGGGATGCATCATTCACTACTGACTGACAAGTCTGTGACCCTCCTTTAGTTTATTAATTACAACAAGTGCAACCATTTAATACTTCCAGTACAACCAAGGAAGAATTGAAGGAATAAAAAGTTTGAGAAAAATCCAGTCATCCTTGTTCCACATCTAGTATCCTCCTATGAGTGAGTACATACCATGTTTGTCTTTTTGAGTCTGGGTTACCTCACTCAGGATGATATTTTCTAGATCCATCCATTTGCCTGCAAACCTCATGATGTCATTGTTTTTCTCTGCTGAGTAGTATTCCATTGTGTATATGTACCACATTTTATTTATCCATTCTTCAGTTGAAGGGCATCTAGGTTGTTTCCACGTTCTGGCTATTACAAACAATGCTGATATGAACATAGCTGAACAAGTGCCCTTGTGGTATGATTGAGCATTCCTTGGGTATATGCCCAAGAGTGGTATAGCTGGATCTTGGGGGAGATTGATTCCCAATTTTCTAAGAAAGCACCATATTGATTTCCAAAGTGGCTGTACAAGCTTGCATTCCCACCAGCAGTGGAGGAGAGTTCCCCTAGCTCCACATCCTCTCCAGCATAAGGTGTCTTCAGTGTTTTTTATCTTAGCCATTTTGACAGGCATAAGGTGGTATCTCAGAGTTGTTTTGATTTGCATTTCCCTGATAATTAGGGATGTTGAGCAATCACATCACCAGGGAGGCTACCTGGAAAACAGGACCCCAAGAAAAACACGGGGATCGCCCAGTGACGGAGAAATGGATGAGATCTTCATGAACAGCCTGGACATAAGTGGGGGAAATGAAGGGCGAGGGTCAAGGGAAAGAGAGCTTGGGGGAGCAGAAGATCCCCGCTGGATTAAGAACAGAGAGGGAGAATAAGGAATAGGAGACCATGATAAATGAAGACCACATGAGAATAGGAAGAAGCAAAGTGCTAGAGAGGCCCACAGAAATCCACAAAGATACCCCCACAATAGATTGCTGGCAATGGTCGAGAGACAGCCCAAACTGCCCCACTCTGGTGATGGGATGGTCAAACACCCTAATTGTCGTGCTAGAAACCCCATCCAATGACTGAGGGATCTGGAAGCAGAGATCCATGACTAGTCCCAGGGTGGAGCTACGGGAGTCCAACTAGTGAGAAAGAGGAGGGTCTATATGAGCGAGAATTGTTGAGACCAAGGTTGGATAAAGCACAGGGACAAATAGCCAAATGAAGGGAAACACATGAACTATGAACCAATGGCTGAGGGGCCCCCAACTGGATTAGGCCCTCTGAATGGGTGAGACAGTTGATTGGCTTGATCTGTTTGGGAGGCATCCAGGCAGTAGGACTGGGTCCTGTGCTCATTGCATGAGTTGGCTGTTTGAAACCTGGGGCTTATGCAGGTTCGCTTGGTTCGGCCTGGGAGGAGGGGACTGGCCCTGCCTGGACTGAGTCTACCAGGTTGAACTCAGTCCTCGGGGGAGGCTTTGCCCTGGAGGAGGTGGGAATGGGTGGTGGACTGGGGGGGAAGGGGAGGGGGGCGGGAGGGGGGAGAACAAGGGAATCTATGGCTGGTATGTAGAACTGAATGGTATTGTAAAATAAATAAATAAATAAATAAATAAATAAATAAATACATAAATACATAAATACATAAATAAATAAATAAATAAATAAATAAATAAATAAACTGAATACCTAGATAAATACATCATCACTTTTCCTAAGACAAATATAACAGTTGTATTTTTCTTCTCTCTCATTTGTACATTAAATAAAAAAAGAAAAAAATTGGAAAAAAATTCGAGAAAAAATTAAGAGCAATATGTCTCTCAAGGCTTACTAGGAATTTTATGTGACTGTCTAGAAGAGTGACAAAAACAAAAGTTAAAATGTGGTCTTTGCTGGTGAAATTAAGGAAATCATTAATCTTAGGAAATGTTCCTCTGAACATAGATAAATAAGACTGTCACTTTTCTCACAGATATTCTACATTTGATTTTCTATATTTTCCCTAAAGACTCATGCAACATTAGTAAAGATGGATAAAGGAGTTCTTTGGAATAAACTGCTTCATGATATTTTAATGACACATCTGTAAATAGTTTTATTTTTCCATGAAGTGGACACGGCTCCCATATGGACAAGGATAGGAAAATTAATCCTTAGGGAGCTAGAGCACTGTGAAGATGGGGGAATTTCTGTGAGTGTTGGTGTCTTCCTCCTGCAGTGAACATTCTTTCTCTTTATTCATTTCAACATTAGCCCTTTTCTCTTGTGGGAGGGAGCAGCTCATAAGCATCATGGTAAGTGATAGAAGTACAGACAGGAAGGTTATAAAATCTATCACAGCAGGCTTTTTTATATCACCCAGACCTTCTCTTGTGGCCTTAAGGCAATGGCAGAGGCAGCCCATTGACATTAATCAGAGGCCCAGACTGAGAAAGGATCCATTCCTGAGTTCCGCACTCTGTCAGAATTTTACTGATCTGACAATTTAAAGGAGCAGACTATGATCAGGCAGGTTCCTATCCCAACCTCAATCACTGCGACCTTCCTAACTCTGCTTCCTTGCTGCTCTGACCCTCTCAGGGACCAAGAAGCAGTGCAAAGTACTCCAGCAGACAATCCTGAGCTGACAGTTATGCTAATGGATCACGTACCCAAAAGACGGAGAGAGCATACCAAGCATGGTACAGGGTGAAACTCGATACAAACATGGAAATGGTTTCTTCCCTCATTTGTTGGCACAACCCACAGAGCTCTCTCCTAATCCTTTGAAAGGCCAAGAATGAACCCATTCTTTAGACAGACAGCAGTGATGCTGTGAAAAACTTCATAGTTTATTCCTGTGATGGAAACACAACCATTACACAAATGGCTTGTGGGAGCCCGTTTTCCGGTTTCCTCTTGGCTTTACCCAGCAGGTCCGCATAGAGAGGATGATAAGGACCACAGGCTTAAGTGCATGTGTCTGAGTGGTCTGCACTTGGCTGTGCTGGGGGATCAGGTCTTTTGCTCCACTCATTGGCGTCTCTATAAATATCCTGAGGCAGAGACAGGGCCCGTTGGAATAGATTCTAGGCCCTCTCGAGGCTATCCTTTATTTGCTGTTTATCTCCATAATATAAATCCTTCTATCTAATATTTCCTCCTGCTCACACTCAAGAAAACTCTGGGGAGCTGTGGGGTTGGTGGGTAAACGCCCCATATTGGCTAATAAACACTTTTCATCGTTTTCAACATATTGATTCATCAGAGGCACACAAATTAAAGAGAGTTTGAAAATTCCTTTAATCATAGTAATAATGGCATTTATTACAGAAACAAAGTACACCAATTTTTGATGATTAATAACATAAAGGGGAACCATGATACATGGTTGTTCAGAGTGTGAACTGTTGCAGTTCCTATGAAAATTTGTCTGGAATGTCTTCCAAAACCTAAAAACAGAAATGTCATGTGATCTAGCTACATCACTCCTGGTCAGACACCTGACGACTCTCTATGGCAAAGATGTCAGATCATTTGTGTTCAGTGTTGCCCTCTTCCTAAGAGCTAAGACCTGGAATCAGCCCAGAGGCCTATCAGCTGATGAATGGACAATAAAGATGTGGTTGAAGTCTGTCTGCAGTTCTATGGAGGAAGCTGCCTGACTCTGTTTTAGAGGCAGAAATAATTATGCTGTATTTTTAAAAATAAGTTTGTATTTACTGTGAGAGTTGAGTTGCTCTCTGTTTCCTGGAAAATGACCTTCCACAACCCACAACTTTGATTTGTTCTTGAGAATACCCTGATCCTTCATGACCACCCCTGAACCATCCTAATCAAATGGTGGGTGGCTGTTCAGTGTTATTTTCAGGCTTTTCGATTTTCTTTATTGCTCCATTGTCTCCTTTCTGTTAAACTACAAATAATTTTACTCCTTAAAAGGGGCCCAAGAGGTGTATTCAGGGCTGCTCTCTCTAACCTGACTTAGGAGCAGTCACTGTCCCACCCTTGGGTCCACCCCAATTAAATCAAGCTTGCTTCAATTTGGCTCAAACTGTGGTAGTGGTCTTATTCTCTCCATTGGGATTAACAACATCTGTACAAGTATTCAGGCTAATGCTTCTTCTTATTAAACTACTTACATCACTCATGGCAAATTCAACCAGCACACAATATAGCCAATTATATTTCTAAAAGAACAACAGGTTTAATATTTCTAATTGCTGATGAAATGATGACCCCTAGTCTGTGATCAGCAATTTTGAGTGCCTTTAAGTGATACAGTCTCCCTCAACTTCCTATACTTATTCTCGTACCTCCTGTCAAAAACAAATTATGCATGGACATAATTGAAAACCTAGATTCACATGAGATAGCTTTAAGTCTTAAGGGATTGGGTGGAGGAGAGGTTAGATCTCCTGCAGGAAAACAAAATAGTTTAGATAGTTGTACATGCATGGGGGGACAACTAGAAGGGAGGATCAAGGGGGAGGGCGAGGAAAAGGGGAGCAACAGAGAAAATAAGGGGAAAGAGAGCTAAAACTTAGGGACATTTGAGGGGTAGTATGGAAACCTAACACAGTAGATGATTCCAAAATAGAAATGTAACACCAACATAAGCTACAACTCCTTGGATTTATAATGATATCCAGCCTCAGGGTATGCTAGGTCAATGATGGAAAGAAGTTTGTGGGAGTAACCAACAATATATGAGTTGACATATGGCCCATACAAGAAATAGAATCCATACTCTACTTGATTGACCAAGATTCTCAGAAGAAATAGTCCAAGAACCTATGGTAAAAATAAATATTATTGTTCTATAAAAAATTGTAATAAAATTACTCATAATGACATTCTGCTACACTCAAAGATCAGTGCCTTACTCAGCCATCATCAGAGAAGCTTCCTTCTGCAGCAGTTGGGGACACATACAGAGACCCACAGCCAGATCATATTCTGAGAATGAGAGATCTTGGAAAACTCATCACTATCTGAGAAGTCTTCGTCAAATCTCTCCCCTCAAGGCTCATGTAACAATGATAAAGAGGAGAAAAGGGTATAAGAGTCAGGGGACAGATGCACCAGGGAAATACGGTCTATACATCAACAGGACAGTTGCACATATAAATTCAGAGAGACTGAGATACATGCACAGAGCCCGTTGAGTCTGCACCAGATGGGGTCCTAGAGCTGAAAGGAGAAGTGGACACAAGCACCCATCCCTAACCCCTAAGCTATCTCCAATTGATTACCAACTGTATATGAAAAATTAGTTTTCTCT
>CABHPH010130539.1:0-22400 GCA_902168325.1 Peromyscus nudipes
GTGTGTGTGTGCCACAGTGTGTGTGTGTGCCACAGTGTGTGTGTGTGTGTGTGTGTGTGTGTGTGTGTGTGTGTGTGTGTTGGGGGTGTCAGAGAACATATTGATTCTCTCTTTCTACCTTGCAGAGTCCCTTGGCTTGACTCAGGTTCTCAGGCCTGGCCACAAGTGCCCTAGCCTGTTGATTCAGCTCATTGCCCCTAATTGTCATGTTCCAAAACACCAATCGTCACATTTTGTATACTACATGTTTGTTAAATACCTGATGTCACCCTGAGAATTAGTGAATCCTACAGTGCCTTAAAAGGGACAGAGATTTAGGAGGCGAATGAGGTGAGGACTCAGATCCTAGATTCGGTAGCATCAGGAAGAGAAAGAGCATCATCCATTAAGCAATTTGATAGACATAAACTCTACAGTATCGGAGAAGGGTTCCAACTGGATCTTGATTCACGACACTCAATGTGAGTAAAACTACAAGGGCAAGCTGAAGATTGGCAGGCCTTTAGGCCAATGGTGTTACATGGAACTGGAGTGTGAGGAACAAAGTTTAGGTAGCCAGCATCTTTTATTTTTATTGTAATTAAAAAAAATGTTGATGTCCAGAATTGCTACAGCAAATGATCCACAGGCTGAGTAGCTTAAACAAGAAAAATTTCTTGTCTTGGCATTCTGGAACCTGAATGTCTCAGCTGAGGTATTGATTATATTGATTCCTTCAAAAGCCTGTAGGTGGGGAGAGAGGACCCTCTCTTACCTCTTTTAGCTTCTTTCTTGTGGCCCAGGAGATCCTTGAGCGGGCATCACCTCTGCCTCTTCATGTGGCTGCCTTCCTGCTTCATCTCTGTCTTTCCACGACATTCTTCCTGTGAGTCTGTGCCCAGTTTCCTTTCACTGGTAAAGACACATGGTCATACTGGGTTAGAGTCAAGGACCCCTCTGGCTTTACATCCACAAAGACGTTCCAAATAAGGTCACATTCATAGACACCAGTCATCATGAATTCAACGTATTTTTTGAGGAAACATAGTTCAACCTATGGCAGAGGGCTTTATCCTGTAAACAACGGGAATGGTTGAGTCTACCTGCTAGATAGAAGGAGGGAATCAGAGAGAAGTGGCCTACAGTATTACATGATGAGCAGAGGGACCCAGGGTGGCCATTAGATCTAGCAGCAAAGGAAGCAAAGGTGATCCTGTGTGACTTCACATGAGTCCGTAGTGGAATGCTGGGGATGGAGTCAGGAGCCTTTAGTTAGAAATGGGCATAGACTGCTCTTAGGAGTGGGCAGGCTGTGGATTTAGGAAGAATATCTTAAGATTCCGGAATATCTGCATACATGGAGCTGAAACATTCCAAAAGAAAGCAATATTAAGCTAAAATAGAAGATCGGACCTTTATGCACAAGTGATGGAGAGGTCAGCCCTGGAGTTCAGAAAGTGAAAGAAGTTGTTTCAGGGACACAGGAGGAAGCATTCTTCAGATAGCTGCTGCCATGATTTGGATATGATCGGGTATGTGTACACACTTGTGGTGTCCTAAGAGGCGATGGGACATTTAAGAGGTAGGAGCTAGTGGGAGGTGATTAAGTCATGGGGTGGGGGATGAGCCTTTGGAAAAGGATAATGCATTTCTTATGAGACTCTACATTGGTCTGTGCAAGATTCGGTGGCTTCAAGAGAGAAGCTCTGGCTGCTGAGGCCTTCCCTGGCTTCCAATCTTATCAGGCAGGCATGGCTCTGCCCCACTGACGACATCTGTCACAAAGCCCTATAAGAGGAGAAACTGACTAAGTATTGAATTTCCAGCCTCCAAAACTGAGCTCAACAACCCCTTTCCTTCACAAGATACCCACCTCGGGGTGTTTTTGCTTTAGCAATGGAAAATAGATGAATACCAGCCTGACTTGTGCATATGTGTCGGTGAAGAAGAGGTCATCCGCAAGAAGTTCTTCACGTCTCTAGGTCATCATTCAAACTGCTTCTGCAGCAAACCTTACCCAAGACCATTCTGGGGAGCTCTGCAAGCCTCCGTTTGCCTGTCATTGCTTTCCCTGCAATCTGCCCCACCACCCCCAAACACACACCAGAGTCCTCACACTGCTGGGCATATCCTCTGGGTACTGTGGATGGGTGACAGATGCGCACTCCCTGGGTGATCTTTCACAGATCTTTTCTCCTTTGGTTTTTACTCTTGCTCCTCTCTGTAATATCCAGCAGCCTTACTAAACCCTGTCAACCAGGGAGCATCCTGTGGTCTGCCTGAGGCCTGCTTTTGTAGTGTGAAGTCTTATTTGGTGATGTGGGATGAATTGCACATCCCCCAGTTCATATGTTAAAACCCTAATGGATCATTAGGGCATTGAACACTGAGCTTTCACAGAGTGAGAAAGAGGGTTATGTGTTAGGTTGAATTGAGTCCTCTGAACTAGTATGTCAAAGCTGTAACCCTTGCTTTCAGAATGGATATTTGGAGGGAGAGTCTTTAAAGAGAAAATCAAGCTAAGATGAGACCCTTAGGAGTAGTCTAATTCAACATGAGTCATGTCTTTACATAAGATGGAAGTTTGCAACTCCTATTTTTCACCAGTGAATATTATTCTACCTTGTAAATGTACCCTATTTTCAATATGTATTCATCCATTTGCAATCTGCAGAGAGGGGCCTCAGAAGGAACGAATCCTGCTGGTATCTTGATCTTGGACCTCCAACCTCCAGAATTATAAGGCTGGAACAATAGCTTTTTGTTGTTTAAACTACTCAGCCTGTGAGATTTTGTTATTACACTCTTAACAAACTCAGACTTTGAATAGGACTTGTGGTACAGTGAGTGATGTTGCAATGAACACAGAACAGAAAACATCTCCTTAAGATTCTGGTTTTGGGGCTCAGCATGTTAGAACCCAAGGCACACAAGACTGGGGGACCTAAGTTCAACCCCTAGAAGAAAAGCCAAGGCCAAAGAAAAGAACTAACTCTAAAATTGCCCTCTGACCTCCACATGTGTGTCATGGGATACAGCCCTACATAGACACATCATAATACACACACACACACACACATGCACACACACACATACACACACATACACACACATACACACACACACACACACAAAGTAAAACTTACTTTTAAAAAGGATATTGGGTCCTTTGCTTTGGCAAAGAGGGAAATGAGAAAGTACTGGATCACATGCTATTTCCGCTATTCCAATGTTTCATTCTTTGCAGAACCTCTGTGTTGTTGGTCATCATGTGTATGACAACTCACATCCCCACTTCCAGGGTGTAGTGATTCTTTTTCTCCCACCTACTCAGGAAGTGCTTCCTGAGTACCTCTGGATGCACACTCCTCCCCAGTACAGTAACCCTTCTGCAGTGGGTGAGGGGTAAGCATCAGTTGGCCTACAACAGTTTGCAAACGGGCAGGCGGCGAAGTACCTGCTCGGGCTGTTTCCTAGCCGAAACTTGGTGCTGCCTCTTTCAACGGCTTTACACCAGGCCTCTAAAGCGCGTCCTGGCCTGATCTATTGCGCTCTCGGTGGCAAGGGCTCAGCTGAACGGCAGCCAGTTCAGAGTTTCAGAGCTGCACCTGGAAGATGGAAATTGCCAGGAGCTCTTTTTGCATCACCTGAGAAGTGCCTCCAGATCCACCCACCCTTTGCCATCGCCTCCCTGTCATCAGGCAGAACAGGGAGGTTCTCCCTTGCAGCTGCCTCCTCTCTTGCAGAGGCCACATGGGTTTGGAAGGCATTGGAACTAGCAAACCACCAAATGTGAGCTCCAACATCCCTGAGGCAGCTGCTGGTGGAGCAACTTAAACCCATCTGGCTTTCCAAAGCAGTAATTTTCCTTGTTAAAAGGTGAGAATAGAAGAGGGAGGCGAGGGAACAGAGAGAGACAGAAAGACACAGAGACAAACAGAGAGACAGAGAGAGACAAACAAAAGAGAGACAGACAGAAATAGAGTCAGAGACAGAGAGAGATAAAAGAGAGCCATAGAGACAGAGACAGAGCTTGACACATGAAAAGACACACACAGACACACACACACAGAAACAGAGATACAGAGATGGAGAGAGACACAGAAACACAGAGAGACACAGAGATGCAGAGTCAGACTGTTATAGGAAGAGAGAGAGGGGGAGAAACAGAAAGAAAGAAAGAAAGAAAGAAAGAAAGAAAGAAAGAAAGAAAGAGAGAGAGAGAGAGAGAGAGAGAGAAAGAAAGAGAGAGAGAGAAAGAAAGAAAGAGAGAGAGAAAGAAGGAAACAGGAAGAGAGACAGAAACATATAGAGATGTTCTGGCATTTCCAAAGCTCAGTATTTGGAGCTGGGGAGATAGTTAATTTAGTAAAATGCTTGCCTTGCAAATATGAGGACCTGAGCTTGATTCCCAGAACCCACATAAAAAACAAAAAAACAAAAAAACAAAAAACAAAAACAAAAACAAAAACAAAAAAACCCTGGCCAGCACTGTAGTACACATTTATAATCCTCTTGCTGGGGATGCAGAGACAAGTGGACGGATCCCTAGGGTTGACTGGCCTAAACTAACTAGTAAGCTCCAGGTCAGTGAGAGATCCTAGCTAAATAACAAGGTAGACAGAATCTGGGGGATGGCACCCAACACACACACACACACACACACACACACACACACACACACACACAAACTTGGGTACCTGCACACACATACACACACACACATATACACACTAGCATGGGTATCTGCATACACACACACACACACACACACACACACACACACACACACACAAAGTGTTTCTCTGAAATGAAATTAGGCATTGTGGAGCTGAACACTGAGGCTTAGAGGCATGGCAGTCACTCAACATCTTGTGGCCTGTGGCCTTCAGCAATGGAGTGTTACAGGGAGCTGTGAAGCTTGTCAAGGGGACTTATCTGACCTTTGGCTGGTAAGCTGGAATTGCTTTACGCCTGGCTTCTCACAGACTAATAGCACTTTTGAGTCCAGCTTAGGTTATCACTTGACATCCTGAAATCCATTTCTAAGGTAAAAAGGATGCCTAATTGGGGGGGGGGTGTTAATTTTTAATGAAAGCAGTAAAATAAAATAGATCCTTGATGTCAGATTTTGTTATGCCATCCCTGGTTACTACTGGAACCTAGCCACCTCATTGGAACACACAATTGGACAGGCTTTTCTGTTTGGGGTCTATCTTGAACAATCATGTAATGAATTGTGAAGGCCATGACAAAATGCCTCTGCTATGGACCACTTACCTCTTGTACTTTTCTATCCTTCTTCAGCTTTTCAAGACAAATTTTGCCCATGTAGTTTAATCTGGCCTTAAACTCACAGTCCTCTTTCTGTCTCCTAAGTGTTGGGACAACAGGTATGTATGTGTCTCCATGCTGCTGATACTTCTTTTGACCTACAAATGTGAGGCAGTAACATAAATAATTTCTATATGTAACAATTAAAGTGAGACATTCTAAAGTCTACAACTAGAGGTGTTTTAGAACAGGTAATTACATGCCTGTGAAAATTCGATTCTTCTCATGGTAAATAAGCTGTTAATAAAAATTGACTTGCAAGCCAGGTGTGTTAGCTTAGGCCTGCTGTCCGAGCACTCAGGAGGCTTAGGCAGGATTGCTGAGAGTTCAAGGCCAGCCTGGGCTACAGTAATTGTTTCCATGTCAGTTAAGCTACATAAGACTTTGCATGTCAACAACAATAAAACAAATAAATAAACCAACGAAACAAGAAAGCTCCCCTTCCCCCAAAACAAAACAAAACAAAAATAAATAAATAAATAAAGCGGGCCTTCTGACATCTATCCTAGAACACATGAATTCTCCATAAGTTCTCTTGACCTGAGAATGCTAAGTCTACAGATTAAACTTTTGATGGGGGGTCCCCAGGGTTCATTTTCTAGGTAGCATTGTGCTGGCAGACTCTGCGTTGATCTAATCCCTCCATGTAAAAATGATGAGACACTTGTCTGTGTACGATCCACTCGCCTTTCCCCAAGCCCACCCAGCAGCAACAGTCTGCGAACCTATGTCCTCAGGGTTACTATGGCCTGTTGATTCCCTAGTGACTGTCCTTGCAGTCAGCATAGTGGTTGGCATGGTATAAGTAAGTAATGGTGGGGAGAGTGACAGACAGAGTTTATTGATGGATAGATTAAAAGCACAAACAAGAAATCATTTTGGTCTGGGAAGATGGTTCAGTTGTAAAGTGCTTGCCTTACAAGCATGAGGACCTGAGTTGGACCCCCAGAACCCACATTTGAAAACCCAGATACAGTGGCCCGATCTCGTAATTCTAGCTATGGGGAGGTAGAAACAGGCAGATCCCTGGGACTTGCTGACCAGCCAGCCAGCCCAGCCTGATCAGTTAACAGCAAGAACCAAGAGATTATGTCTCAACATACAAAATGGATGGTGCTCCAGGAGCCACAGCTAACGCGGCCTCCGGGCCTCCACGGTCCTGGGTGCCTGTCCTCCACCGTGCTCAACAACTTCTGAATGTATGTGTCTGCAGGTACCCATTTAGTGTGTGTGTGTGTGTGTGTGTGTGTGTGTGTGTGTGTGTGTAGAACTTCAATCTACCAAGTTCTGATCCACACTGGAATGGTGTGCAACTTTCCTCTGTGTAGGAATGAATGACATTAAGTTCAGCAACTCCATTGGAGCCACCAATGACCTCGGTCCAAACAACAAGCCTTTCAAAGATGGCCCAATTTTTTTCTTGCGATTAGCATGGTATTTACCTTGCAGACAGACAAAGCTAAAATGAAATCTACAGGCATCATATCTCAAAATAGCCTCAGAAGACTCCAAATATAAAATGAGTTTTCACTGTCTACAGGTGGGCTCTGTATCCTTTAGCAAGAAAACAGTCGAACATATGGAGATTTGAAGAAAGAACCAGAAAAACAACTTAAATTTACTGAGTAAATAAATAGTAGAGACTTACCAATTCTCTGTTGGGATAATTCAGAAAGTGGCTCGAAAAATTAGAGATGGAGGAGGCATGTTTTGTTACAGCTCCCCAGAGAGGCAACGTTCTTGCCTTCTGTTCTCTGCATTAAAAGTCAAATGACGTATTATTTACTTTTCCTACCTATCACCGTGACCTAGTATCTGACAGGAGCCACTTAAGGAAATAAAGGTTTCTATTGGCCTAGAGTTGGAGAGCACAGCCCCTCATGACAGGGATGGTCCACTGTCAGGTGTGGGAGACAGCCGTCACATGGCATGCACAGTTAGGAGGCAGATGGGGAGGAATGCTGGTGCTCAGGGACCACCTCTTTTTATCCAGTCCAAGAACCCTGCCCATCGGATGGTGATGCTGCATTCTCTACTTAGTTAAGAATTTTAGAAGCAACCTCAAAGACACCCAGAGGTGTGTTTTCATAAACAACAGCCAAGTTAACAATCAATAACCATAGGTATCAATATTAATGATAACTTGTAATAATACTTCTTTTAAGTCCTAGTCTAGCCTGTGAATAATGGAGACATGTATTGTTCCTGTCTGGTGTGGATCTTTAAGATTTTGTGTGTGTGTGTGTGTGTGTGTGTGTGTGTGTGTGTGTTTGTGTGTGTGTGTATGCCTGCAGGTGCTTAAAGATGCCAGAGGAGATGGTCAAAGTCCCTGGAACTCTAGTTACAGGCAGTTATGGGCCATCTAACATAGATGCTAAAAGCCAAACTCAGATCCTCTGCAAGAGCAGCAAGTGCTCTTAATGGCTGAGCCATCGCTCCAGTCCATGATGGAGCTCTTGTTGATACTAAGACTTGCTCAGAGTCAATGTGAAATTCTGCCTCAAAAAACAAGGTAGCTAGCAGTTCGAAATGACAGTCAGATTGAACTCTGGTCCCTACAGGGATGCACGCATACACACACACACACACACACACACACACACACACACACACACGCTTGCACGTACGCACCACAAAAACAGGCTCCAAGGAAAGTTATTCATTTTATTTGTTTATTATTGAGACAGAGACTTACTAGGCAGTCTGGGCTGGGCTCAAAGTTGTAATTCACCTACATCAGCCTCCTGAGTGCTGGAGTTACAGGGATATTCTGTCACACCCAATAAAATTCCCTTAAAGAAATAAGTAAAGGAAAATACAAACATGCATACACACACACACACACACACACACACACACACACACTCATGTGGGCACCACCACCAATAACAAACAAGCAAAGCAGAACATGGACATTTGGGTTTTCCTCTCTTAACCTGATAATAGATCATTTTAAACCATGTACATAATCATGTGAGCTTTGCTTTGATTTCTTTTCTGGCCTAGGCCCCACCCCCAGTAGCACCAAGAGGAAGCATGACCAACTTCTTGAGTTTTCCATTACGTGACTTCCTTTGTCTGAGGCTTTCGGGCTTCTGTCTAGTTGCTCAGCTTCCTTTTTGGTAGAGCAGTTGGGGATTTATAAAGGAAAAGGAATTTCCATTTCCATCGTCACCATATCATATCACTGCTGAAATGCTGAACCACTTGTGCTAACGGGCAAAACCACGTTGCACACAGACCGGAGCATTTGCAGTCCATCAGAATAATATTGCAGCCTCTGACAATAGCTGAATTCAGGGGACCCGGACATCTGGGTGTTGGTTGAGCTATCCCAAGTCACTTAACTGCTGCATTTTGAGCTTCTCCTCCCTGGGACTTCTTCGGGGTCTTGGCTCCTGCACAGGAATGTGATGTTTAGAAAGTCGTTTCCCTGTCCTTATAAACAATTCCATCATAATAACCTGGCTTCTGGCACCAGAGGTTCATTTGAATTTTGCTCAGCTTGGTTTACAATTAAGATTTAATTAGTAAACTCATTACAAAGACAGGAAACCTCCGACTTTCCCCTGATTCTCTTTTGGGTCTCTGCGAGGACCCAGCCCGTCTTCTTGGCTGTGAGACATTGGCAGAAAGGTTTCTCCAGGCATGGTTATTTATATTACCGCAACTCCAGCATAAAATATTGTTCTTTGCTTCTTGCAAACAGAGGGCTGTAGCCAGTCACTCAGAACTCAGGGTTGCAATGTCTTTATTTAGAAAAAAAAATGCCCTGGTTGTGTTTTTAAACTTTTGGACTCAGAGAATTGGTTTGGATCGTCTTAACTTTCCTTAAACAACAGGAATAGGAATTAAGACCAGGAGATGGAGGAAAGAATGCCAAGGGGGACAAAGGACATGTGGCTTTGTAGTGATCCCCTCAAAAGAATTCATGACACAGAGCTGTTGCACTCCCTTTCTCAAACCCTGCACCAGAAGGAATAGGGTTCGCTGTTCTTCATTTTTTCTTTCGTGTGTGTGGTATGGGCACTTGGGTGTGTGTAGGGAGTGAGGTTTGAGTATCCATGAACATACACGTGAAGGCTAGAGGAGAACATTAGGAGTCTTCCTCTATGGTTTCCCTCCCTCCCTCCCTCCCTCCCTCCCTCCCTCCCTCCCTCCCTCTCTCTCTCTCTCTCTTTCTTTCTTTCTTTCTTCTTTCAGACATATTTTCTCATTGAACTTGAAGTTCACTTTTTGGCTAGATTGACTAGCCAGTGAGCAGGAGCTAGTGTATCTACCCCTCACCTTTGGGGTTCCGGGCATGCACAGCCATTTGGGGCTTTTCCATAGATGCCGGTGTTTCAAACTCAATGGCTTTTCCATAGATTCTGGTGTTTCAAACTCAGGTCCCCCTGCTGTCACAGCAACTGATCTTATGCACTGAGCTATCTCCCGAGCCGAAGGTGGAGGCTTCATATCTCGCTAATAAAGACAAACAGGAAAGGCTGGGGTGATGGCTCAAGGGATAAAGTGCTTGCTGTGCGACCATGAGGACATGAGTTCAAATCCCAGCGCCCACGTATAATCCAGGCATGACCACAGAAGAACAGGGACAAGAGGATCTCTGGGGTTCACTGGCTAGCCAGGTTAGAGAAGCGGTGAGATCCAGGTTCAATGAGAGCATCTGTGTCAAAAACTGAGGTGGAAATCAATTGAGGAAGCATCTGAAATTGACCTCTATCCTTCACCTGTGCAAGCACAGATGAGCATTCCCCCACACCCACGTGCTTGTGTAAACACACACACAGATCCACACACACACATACACACACGTGTATATATATACACATACATACACACACACATACATATACACATACATACATACATACATACATATATATACACATACATACATATATACACACACACATATATATATACACATACACACACATATATACACATACACACATACACACACATATATATGCACATACATACATACACACATATATATACACATACATACATACACACTCATATATATACACACATATACACACACATATATACACATACACACATACACACACATATATATACACATACATACATACATACACACTCATATATATACACATACATACACACACACATATATACACATACATACATACACACACACACACACACACATACACACATATATATATGTAGAGAGACAGAGAGCCATGTGGTAATGGCATAAGGACAAATGCACAGAATTCAGAGATAACTCAAGAAAAAACTGGGAAAGTATCGTCAGGAAGCTCTGCAAGAAAGAGGATGTAACAAAGTGCAGTCAGCTCTAACATGTGAACTTTACAATGATGGAAGCCCAGGACAGGACATTTTACTTGGTAACATTTTGTATTAGACAAAAGCTGAACAAGTTAATCCAGAGGAAACCTTTGGACTAGAGTAAAAGAATTATCAATATTAGACTCACAGGACATTGACTTTGACCACACAACCATAATTTCAAGGTACTTAAAAGACAGATCATGTTTTCCTTCAAAAATTTCTTCAAAATTTCTACATTATGTTAGTTTACATCCCAGGAAAAGTGAGATAGTCTCATGGGATCTTCAGTTTTTCAGGAAAGTTTTATAGGTTAAATATCTGATCTCTTTCTAGAAATCCAGTCCTAGACTTATCTGTCACAATTCCTGATTTTAATTTTTAATTGTTTTATTTTAGTTATGTGTATAGGTGTTTTGCTTGCATGTACGTCTGCGCACCATTTATATACCTGGTACCTTAGAAGCCAGAAGAGGGCGTCAGGTTCCTTGGAACTGGAGTTACAGACAGTTGTGAGCTGCCATGTGGGTGCTGGGAATTGAACCTGGGTCCTATGGAAAAGCAGCCAGTGCTCTTGAGTCTTGAGCCATTAATCTAGCCCATGTCTATGAAGAATTAAAGGTTTAAATTTTTTTTAAACTGTTACTAGGAGGCCATATTCTCTAAGAGTGTCTATGATTGCAGTGTTTGGTGTCCAACGGAGGAGGAGAGGATGAATCAGAAAGGTTCAGTGACTTTCCTGGGGTCGCACAGCAAGCCTGGAAGTAAGGTAGACATAAAGCAGAGCTCTTGGTAAACTCAAAGGCAGTTGTTATTAGGAGCTGTAAAATCTAGCTCATGATGCTTAATAGGTGTCTCTCTTGGGCAGTCTGAGTGCTTGCTGATCTTGACAGCTTTTATGAGGCCGTGGAATGTGTCAGTAGATAACACTGTGACCCCAAGGACTGAACAGACCAAACCTTTTCCTCTGGGAGCCTTGTCCATCCAACTTTCCGTCATGGAGGGAATTCAGACTTTACTTTCAAAATAGCTGGGAAGACCTTGGAGAATGTGAGACTCACGGCTACTGGCTAGGAATATAGATAGCTCAGTCATAGAGCATTTGCCTAGCATGCATAAGGCTCTAAGTTCAATTCCCAGCAAGGGGTCAAATTGAAGAGGAGTGCATTAAGTACCCAGCCTCCCTGGCAAAGGAAGCCTGCCTCTGCCTGTCTCCTTTGCTCTAGGGAAGAAAGTTTCCAATATCCGGATCCTAGGCTTTATGACAAGGTTTGGTTCAAAGTGTAGGTGCTGAGTGTGGCAGCTGATGTCATTGGACCAAGCAGAAAAACACCTTGTGCGGAGAGGGTTGTGCTCACATGAAGCTGTCCTTCCTGAAAGCAGAGAAGGAACCAGAAAATGGAGAACTTCATGGAAAGAAGCATGGACCTCTAAAGGAAACAGGCAAAGAACAATGAGCAGAAACAGAGGATCTGAGGGCATGTGAGCCCCGGGAAAGCTTGAGCATCCGTGGGTTCCCTGGGGTGACTGCTTCAGTTGAGATTTCACTTAATGGAACTATACCCATTAGCAATAAGAAGACATACTGCTCAGAGACCCAAAGGACATCAGCAGTGAACAGAAAGGCAATAGAGAGAGGAGTCTCTTCATTTCTCTGAATTGGGAATTCCACTTAGAAGGTATTTTTAGAACAGGAGGAGGGGTGAAAACAGTAGCTATTTTTTGTTGCTGTTGTGTTTGTTTTTTCGAGACAGAGTTTCTCTGTGTAGTTTTGGTTCCCATCCTGGATCTTGCTCTGTAGACCAGGCTGGTCTCGAACTCACAGAGATCCGCCTGGCTCTGCCTCCTGAGTGCTGGGATTAAAGGCATGCGCTACCGCCGCCTGGCAACAATAGGTATTTTTAAAGGTTTCTAAGTTAGATGTTGGGCCACTTGCCTGTAAGCCCAGTGCTTGGGTGGTAGAGGCAGGGGTAACATGAATTCTAAGCCAGCCTAAGCTACACAGTAAGTTCCAGGTCACCGTGAGCAACACAGGGAGACCCTGTCTCAGAACACAGGCAAATAAGTCAACAAACAAACAAAATCATCAGCCACAAAATCTGCTATGACTTGGGGTGTTTGAATGTGAACGGGTTCACTAGGTTGTTATCCAATCATAAACCTTCCTGTGTAGGATCATATTAGTATGGTTGTTGGGAGATCAGTTTTATTCTTAGGCAATTTATTTATTTGTTACAGTTTGGGGGATGGTATACAACGTGTGATGGATTTCATCACAGTATCTTCATACATATGACCTACTGTATTTAGTTTTCATTTGTTCTCTGCTCCCTCTGCCCTCTTCGTGACCTCTGACCCCTCCATTGGCTTGCCTTCCTTCCTCTAGTCAGTCCCGTCTGTTTTCCTGTCACGTGTGTACCATCATGCTCTCTAGTCCCGCCCCCTTTATGATCTCTCCCCCATCTCATTTTGCCCTTTGGTTTCATGACACACACACACACACACACACACACACACATACATGCATACGTACTCATACCTAATTGTAAACCTGGGATCTGCATGTGCAAGAAAACACACTGTATTTTGTCCTCCCGAGTGTGGCTGAGCTCACTGATTTCCACCTCCATCTTTTTCCTGCAAATGTCATGATTTCATTTTTCGTTGTGACTGCATAAAGTCATCTTGTGTCTCGGTGCCACATTTCTTTTATCCATTCAGCTGTGGATGAACAGCTAGCTGGGTCCATTTCCTGGCTATTGCGAATAGCACAGCAATGAACAGGGATGAGCACAGATCCCTGTGGCGGCCTCACTTGGGTATGTACTGGAGGTAACCTAGCTGTATCATACAGCAGTTCTAGTTCCGGTTGTTTAAAGCACTCCAAGCTGATGTCCACAGTGGCTTAGGCCATGTGTCTTAAAGTTGGGTTGAAGTCAGTGGTATGAAGGTATGGGTGCGCAGACCTGCTTAGGTGGGGCATTCTTGGAAGAATAATGACGTCACTAGGCTTCGAGATAGAGAATTAGTTAATACCCTGGATATCTGACTGTACTAATAGTCTAAACAGAAGCAGTAAACCCTTATATGAGGTTTGCTATATGCTACAGTCCCAAGGGCTTCCTGTGCATAATATCCATCTTTAGAACACCTGCCTTCTACCAAGGCTTCAGAACACCAACACAACTGGATTTGGGATTAAAATCCTAACAGTCTGGTATAGACTCTCACTTTTTCTATATCTTCTGTTTCCACATGACCTTGTGACTAAAACCAAATGCTTTTCCTATTGGCTCAAATTCAAGAATTTACCTTCGTTAGAAGTTTAGAATTAGGGAGGGGAAACCTATGAGCCAAGTGATAGAAGGGATGCAATGGAGACACACAGTGGCTTATCCCCAAAGTGATTCCCTTCCTCTAGGACCCAATGCTACACCCCTCACCCCCAAAACATCACCACGAGCTGTGGACAAGTACGCAAAGGTCTGAGCATGTGGGGGATACCTGGGACTCGTCTTAGCAAGCTGTGAGGTGTCAGCAGCCAGCAGCAGTGGGAAAGAGTCAAGCTAAGGCCACCCCTGAGAAACAAAAGGCTAGACCAGATCTTCAAAGTCAGGAGCTGGTTTGGAATGTGCTCTGTGAAAATGGGCATCTTAGGCTGGGCATGGGTTTGCGTACATGTAATCCCAGCTTTTAGGAGGCCAAAGCAGGAGGCTTGTAAATTTGAGACCTGTCTGGGTTACATAGCAAGACTCTGATTAAAAATCAAACAACAAACAAACAAACAAACAAAGTATAAATAAAACAGCCAACATCTCAAATAAAGAGAGCGGACATAGTTCTTGCAGTTTCTTGGGAGTGTCCAGAAATGCACTGACATTTATGGGAATAACATTTGTCGGAACTGCTGCCAAACTTGTAGGGAGCGCAGTAACAACCTGCCTTCCCTCCCGCTAGGGCATGGTCAGGACGTGGTTTATGGAAGCTGGAAGGGGTTGCAGACTTGTCTATCATTGTATCAACTTCCTCTGTCTTCTCGGGCATCCAAACACAAACCCCTCAACTTCTGACCTTTTTCATCGGAGCAGGAAGAACCAGCAGCTCCATTATTTTAGTTGGAGTAGGTAGAAGCTATTCACACACAGAGCCTCATAGTTACACTTAGAATTCTGGGCTCTGAGCAGAACTTGCAAAGGTTCTTCTGCCTCCTAAGACACAGCTTGTCAGGGGGCTTGGCGGGAGGTCTGTTTCCAGTGTGACCCTCGTCTTGTAGGCACCTCTTTTTGACTGACTACCAGCAGGAGAAGAAATCAGAGAAGTGCCTGAGGACTTCATCAGTAACAACCTCAAGGATTGCATTCTGATGGGGATGGGGAATGAGAAGATCGCGGTGGTCACACGGCAGAGGTTTGTTTCAAGGAGGATGGTACTGATCCATGCAAGACACGAAAGCAACATAGACCAGGGAGGGAGTGTGGCGGTGCTGAGGTGATGAGAAGTGGCCTGGCGTGAGAAAAAGACCCGAGCCACGAGCTGACGCTAAGTGGGTGTGTGTGAGGCATGTCAGAGCAGAGGCGCAGGTGTGTGGAAGGAAGACTCCTAGAGTTCATTTTGGGAAGTTTGAGGAGGGATGTGGGAGTGTGATTTCAATGGAAGCATCTGGGCTAGAATTATAAAGTTCTCGTCACCATAATAAATATGACATTTAAAGACACAAAACTAAATGAGAAAAAAAAATAACAAAAAAACGGAGCCCAACAGTGTACCATTCAGATATTTTTTTAAAATGGGGAGAAGGTTGAGAAAGAGAAAGAGAGAGAACAAGAAGAAACAATGTAGCCACTTAGTGCAGAAACTATTGAAGAAGAAAGTACTTAGCCTTTCAAATGGACTGATGAGGCAAGAAGGAAGGGTAAGGCCTGAGACTGGATTTTGTGACTTGGGAGTTTTGGGGGGAAGGTTGATTAAGTAGCATCTACGGACAGCAATGGGGTAAAAGCTCCCCTCAAGGAGTTCAAGGCAGAAAGGCTGGAGAAGATCCAGGCACAGTAAACTGAGGGTTTCAAGGAGTCTGATGTGAAGTCAAAGAGACATTTGGAAGGATCTAGACAGAAAGAGGAGGTCAAAAGATGTTTTATGCTATCGTTGCTTTAGTCAAGGAGAAGAAAGAGCGTGATTGTTGGTATTCAACAGTGCAAGGGATTTTAATGACTCGTGCAGGAGAGAGAGATTTGATGTGGCAGTCTTGTGATGTAGGTGGCACTGGTGAAGGCTTTTACTAAACAAAGGAGAAGCTGGCTGGAGTGGAGCTCAGCAGCGTGGAATAGAAAGCAGACATCTTGGGTGGGAATTGGGCGGGGCTGTAATTTTCTAGACACACTCCTATAACCCTACATTGGCCATCCAGACACAATGCTAGGTCCAAAATTTCTACAACCTCCCAATACAGTATCACCATTTGGGGCCCTAGTTTTCAAATGCCTGAACCATCACTGTTAGGATGTGGGGAGTCACTGTCTTCTCTGGACCCCACGAGTCAGGGGTGTAACCTCTAAAACTTAGTCCTAGAGAAACAACCTTCCAGAGTCAAGGGACCACTCTTCCATCAGTTACCTCTAAATCTCTAAGTCTCTACATAGGGTTTTAAAATCCATTAGCAAGACATTGTCAATCAGTTCCTCATTTTAATCATCCAAGGAGAGTAGAACTGAATGTGTAAAAAATAAGAGCAAACAGTGTTTGTCAGGCAGCAAATGACAACAAGAAATATTAATACTAGGATATTTTGTGTAATAATATGTTTAATGGCTTCAGTTAAATTGTATATCTTCTTTAAAAGCAAACAGAACTATTACTAAGAGACTCTTTGAACTAGTGAATAGAGTCATCAAACTCCCATGAAGATTTGTGGATTCAAAGACCCACTAGGGAGTCACTATGTATAATGATAATGGATAAATAAAATGCTCTGTTTTCTCTCTAATTACAAAAGAATAGAATTTTAGACTCTTAATTGCCCTGAAGGGTGGGGACAAGGAGGGTCTGACAGAGATGGAGGACTGTGTGTATTCAGGGGTTGGAAAGGACAGGGACATCAGGAAGACATCAAGTCATTAAGGGTAGACTTAACACAGCGTGGCTCCTGAGGTTAGGGCAACAAGAGGACATCTACTATTGAAAAGGCAGATGAATGGGCCAGGTCCACCCACTTTATTGGCTTCCTAGTGTTAGCATTTCATTCCCAGGCTCAAGAGCTAATGGGGAAGGAGGAGGAACAGCTGCCATTCTGCTTGCTTGATTTCTCCTAGATGGTTACCAACAGCCACAGCTCATGTTTTCTTGCAATTCATTGTGAATCTGGACACTTGAGTAGTATGGTTAGAGCTCTGAAGAGCATCCTTATGAAGCCTGAATATCATTGGCAAAGGAATAATGAGGTAGGACTTCCTGTCTTGGATGGGTGTTGAAGTAGGCAATATTGTCTTATCAAAGTAGTTTAGAGACAGTTTTTAGAAGCATCCTCTCTCTCCAGCTTTATATTTTTAAGGATGCATATACTTATGATGGTAGCCCCACAATCAAGGTATTGAAGATGAGGGGCTGGAGAGATGGCTCAGTGATTAAAAGCACTTGCTGCTCTTTCAACTAGAGGCATTTTGTTGTACAGTGGATCTCTAGAAATTATTTATGTTTCATAATTGGTATTTTATACCATTCTATACCATATCTTGCTTCCTGAACCTTTGTAATACTGGCTATTTTTCTGTTAACTTGAAGAGAACTAGAGTCATTTGGATTGAGGGACTCTCAATTGAGAAAACATCTCTGTAAGATTTGCCTGTGATCAAGTTTGTGGTGTGTTTCTTAGTTAGCGATGGAGGTGGAAGGGCTAGACCCACTGCAGATGGTGCTACCCAGGTCCTGATGGTATAAGAAAGCAGGCTGAGCAAACCATGAGGAGCAAGCCAGTAAGCTGCACTCTTCCACGGCTTCTGGTTGAGTTCCTGCCTCCAGGTTCCTGCCTTGAGTTCTTGCCCTGACTTTCTTTGATGATGGATTGTGATGTGTAACTGTAAGTGGATATAAATAAAGTCCACTCCCCCCACCCCCGCCACGTTCCCTTTGGAAATGGTGTTTTATCACAGCAATGGAAACCTGACAAAGATACACAACAACTACTTTTCAGTTTCCCACCCTGTCTCAGATAGTAGGCTCACACTGTCTTCTCTGAGCCTAGGTTATTTTCCTCAGAGTGATGTCTTATAAGTCCATCTGTGTTGCTGTGATGTAGGATTTCTTCATTTTTAAAAGTTAAATAATATCTCATTATTGCATATTAATATGCATATATGTGTCATATATATCATATTTTCTTTCTTGTCAAATGTGAATAATGCTGCAATGCGCAGAGGAGCATGAGTATCTCTTTAAGATCCTGTTTTCAAGCTGGGCATGGTTGTCCACACCTGTAGTTCCAGCACATAGGAAGCTGAGGCAGGAAATCATGAGTTTGAGATCAGCTGGAGCTACAGAGCAAGGCCCTGCCTCAAATAAGCAAATAAACAAACCAACTTTAGATTTATTTCATTTCAATTTCATTGCTTTTCATTCTTTTGCATGTTTCCCCAGAAGTGGAATTGATGGATGATACAAAAGTTCTATTGTTAGTTTTTTTTTGGGTGAACTATTTTCAACGAGGGCAACAAAATTTTACAGTCTCACCAAAAACTCTAATACCTTATGTCTACAGCAATCCATGTTATCTTTTGGATAGATGTTTATTTATGTGTACATGCATATACAGGTGTGTGTGTGTGTGTGTGTGTGTGTGTATGTGTGTGTGCACACGAATGAGTGTATATGCATGTGTCTGTGGAGCCAGAAGATAACCGAGGGTGTCATCCACCTCATTTGAGAAAGGACTTTTCATAAGTCTAAATTTCACCTAAAAGTCTAGGCTACTGGACAGTGAGCCACGGCCACATGGTTCCACCTGTTTCTACCTACCCATCTCTGGAGTTTCAAACTTGTGCCACACAAAACTTTTTATGTATGTGCTTGGGATAGAACTTGGGTCTGTGTGTTTGCAAGGCAAGCACCATTGCTCTATCCTGAAACATTTATTGCTAATAAAAATCTCTCCTTTGAAATAAATATAACATGGTAGAAATAAATGATGACTCTCCACTTTGAAGTATAGACCCAAAGCAATGGCAGACTCAACATAGGAAAGTGTAAAATTTTTAACTCTATAGAAAGATTTTTTTTAAGTTGAGCAAAATAGAGCTAAGAAATGACAAAATTTCTTAACAGCAAATATATGAATATGTATTTATGTGTGTATCTTTGTTTATGTATATGGGTGTATTTATTATGTATGTGTTCTTATATGTATGGTGTAGGTTTGTTTATGTATGTATAAGTGTGTGCTTATGTAGTTGTCTACATTGTTTATTAGCAAGATGATGTGAGGCTAGACCAGCCTGAGTGTTCAGAGGATAATGTTGACCCCTGGGTGTTGTCTGAGAGCAGGAAAGTCCCGCACAGCTATCGGTCAGTTCATCTGTGGGTTTGAAGCACTGACCTCTTGGGGAGAACAGGATTTGATTCACGGGCTGGTTGGGAAAAAAGTCTCAAATACTGAACATTTCTACGATTTCTTTGAATTGGCTCCTTCCTCTTAAAATGAGAAAGATTGGCATGGAGGCAAGTACAAACATCAGATTTCACATTTGAGGGACCTGTGCTCCCCTCAGATGGGAGACAAAGTCTCAAACAAAGCCACTCTATCCATGCCCAAGTGTCCCAGCAAACAATGACTGCCAAGCCGTCTCCCAGTGACTTTTGTCTTCTTAAAGCTGAGCCTGCGATAACCCTCTCATTTCCTACACTTTCCATACGTCTCTTTTACTGGTCCCGTATCCATCAGGCACATTGTGATTGGCTCACTGTGAACAAACACAACTGACAGTTTCCTTCCTCAGAGTAAACACTGTGGGCACTTAGACACAGTTCAAAGGGTTTATCACCCCTATGTGGCTGTTCTTTTTAGGTGGGCAAATAGGGCCAGTTCTAACTAACTTCCAATTAAACATCCTTATTCTTTACAGACATTCCTAATTTTTACTAGCAAAATACTGTATAATGACTCAACCAGTGGTCTAATTTTACAGCCCTTCTTTTTCCTGTTTCTCCCTCCACCCAATCACTGCAATAACCATTAGCCCCTCATCCTCATTTAATTTTGTTGCTATTTATGCACACAGCACTGAACAATTAATAGAATGGGTGGCCCCATTGGGGCATTGTAATGTTGGAAAGCGTACTTCTTGAACTCTGGTTAAATTATCCCTCATCTACCCAACAAGAGTTTTCTTTGGCCTGCTTCATCTTATTCTCAGTTACGGTCTTGTCTTATTGTCTCAATGGAGGGAGAATCAAGAAATGCAGGGGCCTCCCTGGGAGAGCAGAACATGGAAGGCATGTGATGTCATGCCAACTACCAGGAAAGACACTCTGCAAAAACAATATCCCGCCATCAATGGGTGTCCCACGACAGCCAAAATGCTAACAAACTCCAGCTCTCTGAAAGACAAACCATTCATATTTCCTATTGTTCCCGCAGACACTGGCTTCCCTCTGTTTATTCTAGCTTTAATAAACCAATGAGTCACGTTGCTTACTTCTGAGTCCAAGTGATTTCCCACTTCAAGTTTGTTCCAGGAGGAGCAGGCCTAGAGACTGGAGCCAAGGCTGGTGCAGGGGCTGTGTTTGGGTGTTCTGTTCCACGTGCTGGCCTTGGTTTTATGATTTCTTGTTGGGAGGCATTGAAGCAATGTCTTCCATGCCCATTTCGCATTCTTGATAGCAAAGTTTTCAGAAGCACTGGACCACATTCCTGTCATTGGTTCAGATGCTGAGCACCATGCTTGGGGATCTCTAACTGAATCGTAAGTTTATACTGCTGGGGTTTCCCCTATACAGCCTTTATTAAAAATGACCATTTAGCATTCTCTAGTTTAAGTGCTATGAACAGCCAGGAGAGGAGATCTTGATTGTCTCTACACCCTACTGACAGAAGCCAAGGGTTCTGGGCTACCCGCAGGGGAGCAAGGCACATCTGTGTTGCAGAGGACTCTGCTGGGGTGTGGGACTCTGATGCCTTCTTGGCTCATGATAGGAGATTCTTCCACAGAAAGCAGCAGGTGGCATCTGGCAAGCACTGTTGTCTCTAAGAGCAGGAGAAAGATGGTATTTTTGGAAAAGCAAAGTGCTTTCAAGTCCTCCAAGGGTGCAAAGGATTTTTCCGAGCTTACCACAGCATAGATAACTTCAATTGTTAAAGACTTTTTCTTCTGATGGTTTGGGAATTTACATAGAGTCCAGGACAGGCAGCAGAGTGCCAAGGCTTGTGTATGTGTGTCTGTTGGGGTGGTGTTCCATCTTTAATCCCTTCCTTTCCTTGAGCTCTATCCTCTCCAGTCTCTGTTATCTATTATACTCCCTTTCTCTGTGATGTAGGAAATCTACCGGTGGGGAAGTTCAGAGATCACAAGGTATGATATTTGAGCTGGCAAGAGAATATGTAAAACTTAGTCAGAGGAAGAGGTTAGATTTAAGGGGAAAAGACAAAGAGGGGATTCCAAGCTAAAGCCACATGGGGGTGGGAGTGAAGGCTCCAACCAGAAAGAAGCATGGAGGGGAGCCATTAACTAGGAAGAACAGAAGCCCATATGGGTGATAGGGACCGAGTCAGAAGCTGCCTGTAAAATATTTTGACACTAATTCCTAACAGTGAAGAGCCCAGGAAAGATTTCTACAGGGGAATAGGGGCAGCACAGTGTGGCTCCATCCTCAACCATGACATCGGAAGAGGCTGACAGAGACACCTACTCAATGAACGTGGACTTTGTGACTCTAGGACAGATATTTTCACTTCAAGAGAAGACAATGTATTGCTTTTAAAATGTCAATAAAATGTTGTCATCATCTTTTCACTTAAACAGGGGGGCTATCAGGACATCTAAATTTAATTATTTGACTTTACAAAAAACAATGACATTGCTAATGTCATTCCTTGTTTTGAACATAAAAATATTTTGTATCGTGGCACTGGCTGCACTAGCATTCAGGAAGCCTTGGTTAGGTGATGAGTTCATTAGATAACCAGGGAAAAGTAGGCTTTATGGCAGAGGAATTACTCTGTGGGATTTGAGCATGGTTAAGGATGAAGGGAAGATGGAAATGAAAATCTCTTAAGAATGCTTCCAAAGCAGGAGCCAAGAGTGGTGGTATGTGCTTGTTATCTGAGCACTACAGGTAGGCCAGCAGGAGGATCACACATTAAGGGCCAGTCTGGGTTACTCAGTAAGTTTGACACCTCTCTAGTCTATAGAATGAGATCTTGCCTTTAGAAACATAACAAAATGCAATAATAACAGAATCCAAACAAACAAAAGTCTAAAGAGCAAAACAAAATGGAAAAACCTCAGGAGACCAATAGCAAAAGTACTTCTACACCCATACCAGTACCTAACAGCCAGTACCCAACAGTCAGTACCAGTCGGTATCCAACAGTCAGTAGTACCCAACAGTCAGTACCAATCAGTATCCAACAGTCAGTAGTACCCAACAGTCAGTACCAGTCAGTATCCAACAGTCAATAGTACCCAACAGTCAGTACCAGTCAGTATCCAATGGTCAGTATCTAACCATTTTGTACCATGTCAGTACCCAACAGTCAGTACCTAACCATTTGTACC
>CABHPH010130540.1:1224-24220 GCA_902168325.1 Peromyscus nudipes
TGTGTGTGTGTGTGTGTGTGTGTGTGTGTGTGTGTGTGTGTGTGTGTGTGCAGGTACACATGTACCTCAGCGTGCATGTAGAGGTTAAATAACACATTTTTGAGAGTCAGTTCTCTTCTATTTTTTCCCTGTAAATTTATTAGTCTTTTTTATGTGTGTCTGAATGTAGGTGTGCATGTGGGGGTCAGGGGGCGGCTCTGAGTTGTTTCTTTCCCTCTACTGTGGGTCCTGGGACTTGAACTCAGGTTGTTAGGCTTGTGCAGCAGAAGATTTTACAAGCTGAGCCATTTTGATGGCTCATCCACCTTGTTGAGGCAGGGTCTCTTTGGTTGTCTATTCCAGCTCGTCTCCAAATTCCTGAGAAATTCTCCTGTTTCACCTCAGGAGTGCTGGGATTACGGATTCGAGCCGTGCACAACATCTGGCTTTTCATGTGGGTTCTGAGAGTTGAACTGAGGCCATCAGGCTTTCATGGCAAATGTGTCTACCTGGGAACCCATCTCTCTGGCCCTGATTGTGTGTTTTTTAAAGGATATTAGAGGGACAGGGGATGGGGCTCAGTAGGTAGGGTGTGCATAGTGTGTGCACAAAATCGTGAATTCAGTCCACAGCATTGTATAAACCAGGTATGGTAGTGTACACCTGTCATCCCAACATTTGAGAGGCAGATGCAAGAGAATCATAAGTTCAAGACTAGCCCTGCCTACAGAGAATGATCAAGGGAAGCCTAGACTATGTGAGACCGTTTGAAAACCAAACCAAACCAAACCAAAACAGCTTCTTTAAATACATAGGCAGATTAAAGTAAATAAATATGAAATGTGTTCTCTTTAGTCACCAGAACAATAAGTGTTCTAATTATGTATCATTTAAATATAAAAATTAACCAGCAATGTAAAACTATTTATATGTGAAGGAAGGGAGAAAAAAGTGAGTTCTATGTGAGTAAAATCATTTTCTATCAGAGAAACAAAAAACAATAGATAATACATCATGTAGACATATTCAAAGATAATTACTATTTAGAAATGTCAAGAAAAGTTGGAAAAGAAATACTTTTTTTCCCCATCGAAACAGGGTCTCACTACGTACTCTTGTCTGCCCTGGACCTCACAGAGATCCTTTCTGCTTCTGCCTCTTGAGTGCTGAGATGAAAGGTGAGTGCTACCACACCAGGCCCCAAGAGAAGACACAATTTAAAACATTTACAAAGTCAGAGAGTTGGCTCTGTACTTAAGAGCGCTCCCTGAACAAACATGGCCATCATAGTTCACCTCCTACTCAACAAGTTGGGTGTCTTGTAAACTTCTGTAACCTCAGCTCCAAGATGGGTAGAGACTGGAGGGGGAGGGTCTCTAAAGCTTGCTTGCTCCTAGAGAAGAGGTAAGCCCCACATCCAGGTACAGGGAGAAACCCTGCTTCAAAGGAATAGATGGTGATGGACAACATCTGAAGCCCTCTTTCGACATCCACACTTGCACTGGCATGTGTTTCATGAGTGCATGCGTGTACACACACACACACACACACACACACACACACACACACACACACTGGGACCAGAGAGATGGCTCAGTGGTTTAGAGTGATTGTTGCTCCTGCAGAAAATCCAGGTCCAATTCCTGGCACCCACATAGTGACTCACAATCATCTGTACCCCCAATTCCAGGTGGTCAGACTTCCTCTTCTGACCTCTTCCTGCATGAGGCACACATGTGGTGCACATACATCAATGCAAGCCAAACACTGATATGTATAATAAGATACATAACTCTAAAGCAACAACAGCAACAAAATCCCACTAATAGCCCTTTCCATAAGGAACAGAATTTGGGATACAATTGGCTGAATTATTTTTCTTAAAATCCCTCAAGTACTATTTGGTTCTTTCCTTTAAGAAGTAGTTACTAGAAATATTGATTTGTGTAGGAGATTGACTTTAATTTAAAATAAAAATAAAGTTGGTAATTAGGCCCCAGTGGCAATCATTTTATATTAGTGTGTCTCTACTGTGGGTGATTTTTGTCTCTCAAGGGACTTGGGACAGTGTCTGAAGACTTTGGTTGTCATAACTGTAGAGAGGGTGCAGATCCTGGCTTTCAGTGGGTGCCAGCAAGGGTTACTGCTCAGTCTCCCACAAGGTAAAATTCACCCCATAATGAAGCAGCACCTGATCTGGATGTCATTCGTACCAAGGCTGGGAAACCTTGGCTTTATTTTTCATTATCTGATATCCAACTTTGATGTCAGCTGACATCATGCTCATGTGCTTCTCTTTCTCATGCTCAGTTTTTATATCTATAAAATGGGAGCTAAGCTAGATATGGTGATACATGACTGTAATCCCAGCATTTGGGAGACCTAGGATGGAAGACTGACATAAGTTTAAAGCTCATTTGGTCTACATAATAAGACCTTTTCTCAAAAAAAAATAAGGACTGGCTATATGACTCATTGGGTAAAAGATGCTTGCCATCTGACTTGATATCTAAGTTCAATCGCTGGGAACTACTGGTGGAGAGAACCAATGCCTATTGTCTGTCTTCTGGTGTGCACATAAACATCATGCCATGCATATTCCTCCCACCCCCCTGGAATCACACAGAAAATAAATAAAATGTAATAAATTAAGCAATTAAAAACTAGTTATGGAGCCAGGCAGTGGTGGCGCACGCCTTTAATCCTAGCACTAAGGAGGCAGAGGCGGGCGGATCTCTGTGAGGCCAGCCTAGTCTACAGAGTGAGATCCAGAACAGGACAGGCACCAAAACTACACAGAGAAACTCTGTCTTGAAAAACCAAACCAAACCAAACCAAACCAAAACAAAAAACTAGGTATGGTGTTGTACACCCATAATCCCAAAGTTCAGGAGATAGAGTCAAGTTCAAGGTCATCTTTGGCTGCAGAGTGAATTTCTGACCAGCCTAGGACACATGAGGACCTGTCTTAAAAAGAAAAATGAAATAACTGGAAGTTGTGGAGGCGGCACAGCCAGAGAAAAGCTTGCAGCAAAAGTATGGGGACCTGAGTTCAGATTCCCAAGAGTGGCAGGGCATGCCTATAATTTCAGTTCTAGGGAAAAGGAGACAGGAAGATGCCTGGGGTCTGCTGGCCAGCCGGTCTAACAGAATCCTCAAGCTCCAAGCCAGTGAGAGACCCTGCCTCAAAAAATATGATGGAGAGCAATTGAGGAAGATATCCAACATTGACCTCTGTTACACACACACACACACACACACACACACACACACACGCATACACATGCACAAATGTATACACATGCAAAACCAGGCAAACAAATAAATAATGAAATAAAAAAATAATGAAATAAAACAGAATGGGGGTAACCTCTGAATTGCTTCTTGAAAAGATTGAGCCAATGCCTGCAAAGTACCGAGCCTGCAAATTAAACGTTCAATTAATATTGGTTGTCATTGTTGCGTCTGTTTTAGCCTTCTCCCTGGCAAAAGATGCTGAAAAAAAATATACCCAGAACTGACAAGTGGATTCCAGGTCCCTTCTTTCCCTGAGGGGTTATTTTTATTTGCTTCTAAACCAGGAGTGTAAGGATATTTTTCCGAACTTCAGTCCCTCAGGGGGCATGGTGGGAATGAAATGAACTGAGATATCTAAAGCAGCACAAAGGAAGGCTGGTGTCCTGATGATACCTGTCAAAACTGAAACAGGAGGATTGCCTGGAGTTTGAGCCCAGTCTGGGCTATAGAGGGAGTCCCAGGCCAGCCTGTCCTACAAACTGAGACACTGTCTCAAAAAACTGAAGAGAAACAACCAAACAAAACAAAAGCAGAAGAAAGAAAAGAAAGACTAGTGGAGTTTTTGAGAAACTGGGTACTCAGAGATACAAAATACATCAGGTAAACAACGTGGAAGGGAACAGAGGTTGTCCTCTGTTAGCCCCCAGGGTGGAGATGGTTTGGCCCATCTAAGCACTTGCCAAGCCAGTCTGACCGCCTTAGTTTCATGTTCAGGACCCACAGGGTGGAAGGAGAGAATCAACTCCTGCAAGTTGTCCTCTGACCTTCTCATGCAAGCCATGGCACACACCTTTCCTCACTCACACACACATTACAAAGAAAAGTTTCCGAAACTTACCCATTGCTGGCCTCTCTCCACAAAAAGGCTGCTTTATCCCAGCTCTGCCTGCATCCTCTGCGTGATCTTGAATGAATGGCCTCACATCTCAGAATCTTAGCTTGCCCACTTCCCAAAGATTCTGTCAGAATTTCATGGGATAAAGTGGTTTGTGAACTATCTAGCTCAAGACAGAAACAAACCTTGGCCAGCTCTTAAGATTTTTGTGGTTCACCCCCACCATGCAGCTCAGGCTGACCTCAGACTCTCTATGCAGCCAAGGACAACCTTGAACTCCTGACCCTCCTGTCTCTACCTCCCTGGGATCCCAGATGCGCACCACCACATTTAGTTTAATTTGCACCAGTCTTAAAAATCGTGTAAAGCGACTGACTTTCAGGTTGTTCTCCTTTTACCTGAAGGTAACTTCGGTCCCCGGAATGGCTGAGTTTAGGACAGGAAGTGTTTGGCCCAAGGTCACCCAGAAGCAAAGGGTGGTCTCCAAAATCGGGACCAAGGCCAAAGTTCTAATTATCTATTTTCTGCCTCAGATTGGCCTATCCCATACTCACTGGTTAGTTCTAGAAGTGACAGCTATGTTCGCAACTGTTGCCTAGCTCTCCAGCACAGTCCTAGATACATTTATCTCTCCTCTTTGCTCCCCAACCCGATTCTTGTCTTCATGGGAACCGAACGGCATCCTCCTTTTCCATCAGGGTTAAACTACGGTAGAAGCAGAGGGTACCAAGAAAAAGAAAATTGTTGGTAAAACTCAAAATGCTTGCTATGCTTGTAAATGAATTATAGTTCATTTAGAAGAAATCTTTGGCCCCGCTACTTGGGGAAAGAGAAAAAAAGACCCTGAGAAGTTGATCTTTCCCTTGATTTTTTGGGGGGGTGGGGAGAAGAGGGGAGAGCATTCCTGGGGTCTTTTTAAAAAGGCCCTCCCCTCATTTCCGGCCGCCGCTGCCAACCTTGGCTGGGCGCCTGGATCCTGTTGCTATGACAACAGGAAGAGGCGGTGGCGGCGGCAAGCCATGCTGAAGAGATGGAGGCTAGTGGGGGTGGGGGTGGTGGCTTTGAAATGGGGGTGGGGGTAAGGATCAGGGGGATGGGGGTGCGGGTGGGAGGGGGCATAGGTGCCCTCTATCTCCGCCTTCCTCAGTGCATCTGAGCTGGTCCCCTTTCCCAGAATCAATCTCTCTGTCTCTCCCTGTCTCTGTCTCTCTCTCTCTGCCTGTGTCTCTGTCTTTCTCTCCCTCTTCACTCTCTCCCTGGCCCCCATCCCCAATTTCTTCCTCACCCCTTCCTCTATTTCTTTCCCTTCCCATCCTCTCAGTCTCTCTCTTCCCATCTGTCTCTCCTCCCCCTTCTCTGGATGACTATCTCTTACTCCTATTCCCTTCTGTTGCCCAGACCCGGACCCCCTCTTCTTCTCTCCTCCCCACACCCTCCCCCAGCCTCCCCCTACCCCTCTATTTCTCCCTCATCTCTTGCTGTTCTCTCTCTGCCTCTCTTCCTGCTTCTGTCCCCTTCTCTCTCTGGATATTTCTCTCTGTGTGTGTCTCCTCAACTTCCTTCTGCTACCAGTCACTGCCTCCCCCAAATTCTTCCCTCCCCCACCTCTGTTCTCAGTCTCTGGGTCTCTCTCTCTCTTCCCGATCTCCTTGTCTCTCTCCGTCTCCCTCCCTCTCTGGATCTATCTCTCTTCTTCCTCAGCTTCCTACTGCCACTCAGACCCCGCTCCCCAACCGCTTCCCTCCCCCCCCATCCCTCTCCTCTCGGAGGCTCCCCCATCCCTCAGCAGCTCCCCTCCCCCTCCCTCTCTCCTCCCTCCTTCTCTCTTCCAGCTCCGCACTTTACCCAGCGACACGAGAACCAAATTGTCTCCTCACCTTTTTTTTTTTAAAAGCCCGACCCTCTCAACCTGACGGCCCAAGCTCCGAGCTACCCCCAGCTCCCCTCCCCCTCACTCTACACCCCCATTCTTCATACGCCTCCTCATCTCCATCCCCTCTCAAGCAGGTCGGACGCCTGGGTCCCTTGCTGCTGGGGGAGGGGGGAGCAGCGAGAATTGGGAAGCCCAGAGGTGTTTCTGGGGGGAGGGGTGCTGGCAGCAGGGGCTGGACGTCCCTCCCCAGTGCATCGGAGAGTTGACCTATCATTAACTGAGGTGAGAGATCTTTTTATTAATCGGAGGTGGGTGGGTGTAGATTTAAGGTTTCGTGAATCCCCCCCCCCATTCTGAGAAAAAAAAATCCAGTCTCTCAAACGAAGGACTGTGACCCTCTTCTATCCAGAAGCTTTAGAATTGGGGGTCCTCTATTTCTTTCTCCTTTGCAGATGGATTCAATGAAGAGTCCCCAAAGCCAAACAGATTGTCTCTCAAATTGGCAAAAATGAAAAGCTCTTAAAATCTTTATGATGGAGAAAGTCCCTCCTGGTCCCTTTTCCTCCTATCCCAGGTTGTAGGGCCCACGAGGCTTGGGAAGAAGGTACATGTTGGGGTCAGAGCTCATGTCCGTGGAAGCAGCAATTTGTTAAGACAGTGGAGGTGGCTGCTGTGGTAGTGGTGAGGGGTACAGTCATGTCGAGAGGCAGAAGGAGGGAAGGAAACTCAGTCCGGGTCAGGGGCCAGCCTGGAAAATGAGAAAGCTGGGAATGGGCCCAGGAAGGGGCTGTGTGTGTGTGTGTGTGTGTGTGTGTGTGTGTGTGTAGGCAGGAGCACACGTGTGGGGCACTAGGCCCTGTTGCCATGGAGACACCCCCCATAGACAACCTTTCTCTACAGCCCCTCCTGGGAGCAGACCCGGTCCAGGGCCAGCTGGTGGGGGCGGTGGAGCCAGAGAGGAAACTGGGAGGCCAAGGTCACCCTGTACTGGGACCCGGGGTTTCTAGTTGAAGCCTCTCGTCCTCAGAGCTTCCAGACTCCTTCTTACAGGGGGGATTTGGGAAAGAAGTCAGAGGAAGAGGTTGAAACAGGTGAGGGAAACAGCCAGGAAGAGGCAGCCAGGAAGATGCATGGATGGTCGGGATCTTATAGAAGATAGAAATGAATGGACAGGGAACGAATTATCCATAGCGGAGTTGTAGTTCTGTAGCTTTCTTTCTTTTTTTGTGGTGTGTGTGTGTGTGTGTGTGTGTGTGTGTGTGTGTGTGTGTGTGGTGTTTGGGAGATGATGGGGGCTAAGTTCCTACACAGGTGAAACTGTTATGGGAAAGGACTGGGGATATTCCAGAGAAGTCTGCCGGGCCTGCGGAGGGGATTTTCCTTCGTGAAATAGATGCTGGAAGCTGTGATGTGTGGAAGAAGTGGGCAAAAGCGAAGGGGATTCTCTATGATGTTAAAAAAAAGTTGGGGAGGACAATTTCTAAGATGTTGAAGAGAGTGTGGGGTTCAGAATCACCTGAGAAGATCTAGAATTGAGGGGATCCCTTGCAGTGTAGACTACTGAGGCTGTGGTGAGTTGTCTGTGCCGAGGGCAAGAGCCAAGGCATGCTGGGCAGAACAGGGGAGGGTGACTGTATTTTTGGACAGGTTAAATATTAGAACATTTCTGAATGGGAGGAAATTGGGGTCTGGAGGAAGCCATGGCTGTAGTAGGAAACCTTGTAAAGCTCACAGAACAAATTTTTCTTAATGGAGAGGAAAGCAACGGAAGGATGAGTTTGTGTGAGTTGTAGGGAGAACAGAGGCCAGGTTCCAAATACTTTTAAGCAAGACTGAGTGTGGAGTTTTCTTTGAGTCAAAAACATAGCAGGGTGCTGGGGTTGGAAGGGAGGTGGATGAATGAGGCACGAGGGTCCAGGAGGGACTGTGAGAGTCTACATGCCAGGGGTAGGACGTCTGTACGTCTTCCAAAATCTAGCGGATTTGGAAATTCCCCAGGGAGCTTTTTAAACACCTTAGGTGATTGACTACTTCTCAGCCCCATTAAATTGGGATTTCTCGGGTAGGAGTCCTGCATCAGAATTTTTATTTAATCCTCTTGCACTTTAAAGATGTGTCCAAGGTGGTAAGGCCAATCCTGAGACACAGGGGCCTACCTAGAGGAAATGGGGGAAGTGTTAGGTCTCCTGTGAATAGGGAGGCTCACTTGGGAAGGTTGCTTGTTTGTTTATTTGTTTTTTGGAGAGATTGGGGGATTTATTTTTCCTAAGTAGAGGAAATTATAGGAGATATGCCAGGTGCAAAACCAGAAACTTTTGGGGAGGGAGCTATTCTGTCAAGGAGGATATAAAAAAAACCAAAACATGGAATTAGTGGGCAATTTTTGTTTGTTTTTCTTTAGATGGGGGTGTCCAGTAGTCCAGGCTGGTCTTCAACTTGCTATGTAACCAAGGATGTCCTTGAACTGATCTTCCTACCTTTACCTCCTGAGTCCTGGGATTCTAGACATATACCACCATGTCCCATTTATATTCTGGCTGGGATCAAACCCAGGGCTTTATTCATGCTAGCCCAACTCCTACCAGCTACATCCCCAGCTGACACTGTGGCTCCTAAACTGGAGAGATACCAGAGGCAAAATTGGAGACCTACGGACAGGCTTTTCCTAAGCAGTGGTCGTGTGTGTGTGTGTGTGTGTGTGTGTGTGTGTGTGTGTTACTGTATGTGAGAAGGCTGGTAATGGGGCCAGGGAATCTAAAGAGTGAGCAGAGGCAGGGGCCTTCTTAGGAGGAGCTAACAGTGGCGTTTGAATCCAGAGCTGGCTTCCCAAGAGGACAATGGTGATCACAAGAGAGGAATGGAGGGTCCTGGGTCATGACCCCTGAGTATATGGACTGATGAGGGGCAATCTTTCAGTAGAATCTAGCAGGAAAGCCGTTTTGGGAGAAAAGAGGCCGTCTCACAGAATTAACTCCCCCTCTTTTGCCCCCACCAGCTGGAGACCATGGCTTCTCTCTGACCTCCGCCTCTGCAGCTACCTGCTCGCTGCCCCCGTCCCCTCTGGCCCCTCGAGGCCCCCTCTTCTGCCTGTGTTGTGACCCCCCCAGCCGCAGGCACGGCCCCACCTCCGCTGCCCCGGTGGTGGCCCACGGCCCCCCGGTTGCCCGTGGTCAAACTGGAGTCATTGAAACGTTGGAATGAAGAGAGGGGTTTGTGGTGCGAAAAGGGCGTTCAGGTACTGCTGACCACCGTAGGCGCCTTCGCAGCCTTTGGACTCATGACCATCGCCATCAGCACTGACTACTGGCTCTACACACGAGCTCTCATCTGCAACACCACCAACCTCACCGCGGGTGATGACGGACCGCCCCACCGTGGGGGCAGCGGCTCCTCGGAGAAGAAGGACCCTGGGGGACTCACACACTCAGGTCTCTGGCGGATATGCTGCTTGGAAGGTAGGGTGCAGGAAGGCCCTGGCTGGCCACCTCGCTGAAGCCTGTGCCTCCAGCAAATTGACGGCTGGTGTGTTCTGAGTCTCCATCCCAAGGTCTCCAGGGGTGTGTGCTTCCCTGCTGGAGGTGCTATGATTCCATGCGTTCCTCGGTCCTACTTCCCAACCCTCTTCTGGGCTTCTTTTATTTTTATTTTATATTTTACTTGATGATGTGTATGGATGCTGTGTCTGCAGTTTCAACTATGTGCCATGTGCATGCTTTGAGGTGACCTTGAGGTCAGAAGAGGGTGTCGGATCCTCTGGAACTAGAGTTACAGATGGTTGTGAGCCAGGTGGAATTACCATATATGTATTTGTGTGTGTCAGTGTTTTGCATGAGTGCATGTGTTCAAGTACCCATGTGCGCCTGAACAGGGCCTCTGATCCCCTGGAGTTAGAAGTCATTAAAAAGTTGTAAGCTGCGTGATATGGGTGCTGGGAACTGGACTCTGGTCTCTTGGAAGAGCAGGGAGTGCTCTCCACTGCTAAGTCACTTCTTCAGCTCCCTTAAATATTTCTTATCCTATCTATCATCTATCTGTCTGTCCGTCTGTCTGTCTGTCTGTCTGTCTGTCTGTCTACCTATCTATCTATGTTTATCTAGTGTGAATATGGAAGTCAAAAGGCAACTTGAAAGAGTCAATAATCTCCTTCCATTGTGTGGGTCCCAGGGATGGGACTCAGGTTGTCCCACTAGGCAGCAAGCACCTTCACCCACGAGCCGTCTCACCAGCCCTGGCCATTCTTGCCCTTTCTCCGTGTCTTCGATCTCCTGTTGCCTCTGTGGGTTCCCAGAACTGAAACAGAGCTATGCCTTCTGCCCGCCTCTGGTCCCTCTTCCTCACTCTCCTTCTTGGAGGTCTTCCTCTCCTCACCTGCAGACCTTAGCTCACATCCCCACAGGACTTCTCCCAAGCTCACATCCCGGTCTTTCTAGTTCTCTTTTGGACAGTTCTACCTCATCCTCCCGGCCTCATGCCTTCCTCAGCAGACTCCTTGCTGCTCTCCACTCTCCCTCCAAGTGTTTTCTCTGTGCTGCTTTCAGGCTCAAACCTATCTCCTTGCCTGGCCCCTCTTCTCCAGGACACACAAGCGTATAGAGGTGTTGGGCTGGGAAGTAGGACTCTGGGTGCCTTACCATGTGACCCCTATCCTTCCACCTTTCCGAGCCTCTACGCTCTCATCTATGGCATCGAGGAGTAGACCAGCAACCTGGAAGCTCCTGCTTTACCACCAATAGCTGAAGTTTTTACACTTTTTTTTTCTGTTGCCCCTGACTCCTCTCTCCTGTCAAATCACTCACCTCAAGTGAAGAATGGGTGGGCTTTGAAGATGAGTCTGTGGAATGTTTCACACTGGGAAACCAAAGTCAGTCACCAACGTTTCAAAGCAGCGAGACTGCTCCCTAAAGATCTGCCTTCTGGCTTCCGGCGAGCTGTCACAGAAGATCTGATCCCCAGGGCCGGTGTTCAGAACTGACCCCTACTGGCCCGATATGAGTAGCAGACACTTTTTCAGATCTGTTACAAAGTCAATCAGCTGTCATAGTCACCTCTGCTCACTGTCATCCCACGTCTCTCCTCTTCTCTGTTACCCCCACCCCCACCAGGGGGACATGTCACCCGTGTCCACTCTTTTGGTCTGACCAGGCATGAAGTACAGAGCCAACTATGGGAGTTTGCACAGGAACCCTCCATGACAATGTGTGCCATCCATCCATTCATTCATTCTCTCACTCATTTATCCATGTATTTATCCGTCCATCCATCCATCAGTTTTTATTGACTTTAAACTGTGTAGCAGGCTCTGTACCTTTTAATTTTGTGTGTATGTGTCAGTATGGGCTGAATGAGTATCACAGTGTGCAGGTAGATATCAAAGGAGAATTTGCGGGAGTCATTTCTCTCCCTCCACCACGTAAGTTCATGGAACTGAATTTAGGTTGTCAGGCTTGGAAGCGAGCATCTCTACCCACTGAGCCATCTCCACGGTCCCCAGGTTCTCCTTGTTGACTCAAGAGCAACAAGGGGCCAAAACATACACAAATCTCTGCCTTTAAATATCTTCTGCTCTGCAAGGAGAGAGAAAGACTAATGGAAATAAATAGAGAAAAAGCAGAAATGGAAAGAGGGAGATATCAGGGTTAAACATGTGAGTTAACCAAGAAGGCTGGGAGGCATTTCACATAGCAGTTGACATTGGTTGGTGGCCTGAAAGAAGTGAGGTTGGAGACACACGGGTGTATGGGCTGTGGAAACAGTAGTTGCGAAGGCCCTGAGGTGATCATGAATCTGCGTTTGGCCGCCAGTGGGAGGCCAGTGTGGCTGGGACACAAGTGACAGAGAGAGGAATGTATGGCCAGGAGATAACAGGCTCTTGATGTCACAGATTCATGTGTGTCCCACAGAAGATCCAGCTTTTGCTTGGCGGTGGGAGCCATTGACTGCTCTGGAGGAGGGAAGCCATGGGAGTTGGCTTAAGTTCTAACAGGATGGCTCTTGCTGCTGTGTTGAGAAATGGCTGGAAAGGGAGAATGTGGGAGCTGTGGTTTGAATTCACAGTATATTCCAAAGTTCCCCGTTGGAAGGCATTGCTGACGGAGCAACTGTGGGATCTGAGAGAGAAAGAGATGATGAGGGGTGTCTTGGAGGCGGGGTTTCTGAACCTCGGCCCTGGTGACATTTTGGAACTGAGAATTCTGTGTGGCGGGGGCTGAGCTGTGCACCGTAGGATGTTGATCTGCTTCTCTATTCTCCGTCTAGTCCCGCCCACCCCCCAACAGTTGTGACAACCAAAATTGTAAATTGTCTCCATACATTATCTACATCCCCCTGGGGAATTAAAAAAAACACCTCAGGTGAGAAATCCCACGTGATGATGAAGCTTTGACCAGAGCACTTGGCAATGAGGGGTATCTGCTCATGAGATGGAAGAGCGGCATTTTGTTTAAATTCCTTTGTTTTCTCTTATTTCCCTCATAATTAAGGAGGGATATCACCGGCTCAATTGTGAGCACTTCAGATTTAGAATGTTTGCTAGGAAATAATACCTGTGATGGGAGAGGCAGCATTCTTGAAGGGCTTACAGCATGCAGAACGGTAATTGTTTCAGGCTTTTTGTGGAGCACATGGTTGGTGTTGCCCCTGCTAGTGAAAACACCCGTGCTACACCTGAGTGTGGCTGCCGTCCAGCTGAGCATCATTCACGGACACCGGCGTTTGAGTCTCATGCCCTCGGTTTGCTCTTCCTCTTTTCGTCCCCTTCTTCCTTCCTTCCTTTACCCGCCCCTCCATCTCCGTCTCTTCTTTCTGTGTGTTTTGGTTGGGCTTTATGAGATAGGTTCTCATGTAGCCTAGGCTGGCTTCTAACTTGCTATGTAGCCAAGGCTGGACTTTGTTTTTTTAAATAAGAAGTCTATGCAGTCTCTTTTAATTTTATTTTTATTATATTTATTTAGTGTGTGTGTGTGTGTGTGTGTGTGTGTGTGTGTGTGCATGTGTGATACATGCATGCCATGGCCATATAGGTTGAAGTCAGCAGATAACCACTAATTTCCTCTTCTCTTCCTACCATGTGAGTTCCAGGGTAGAACTCAGGTCATCAGATTTGACAGCAAGCACCTTGACCCAGTGAGCCATTTTATTGGCCCAGACAAGATCTTCTTGTCTCTGTCTCTTAAGTGCTGGGATTACACCATGAGTCCCCACACCTAGCTTATCATTTTTTTTTGTTTTTGAGACAGGACTATGCAATGCAGTTTAGGCTCACCTTCAATCACAGCAGTCCTCCTGCCTCAGCAGCCTAAGTACTGAGACCACAGGTATGAATCACCATACCTAGTTTTTTCCCCCAGTAGATTGAACCCAAGGCCTCATGCACACTAAGAAGGTGCTTTATCCTTAGCTGTATCCTCAGCTTTCTTTTTATTTTGAGACAAAGTTTCACTAAGTTTCCCAGGCTGGCCTTGAACTTGCAATCCTCTTGCCTCAGCCTCACAAGTAGATGTAATAAAAAGTCTGTGTCAAAAGTCTGGCAGAATTTCATGCTGTTTTCAGATGCCAGGAAACCACTCTTCTTTTCTCCATCCTTTACAAATTGAAGAAGCCATTCTCAGTTAGGTTTGGTCTGTTTGTGGTCCTTCCCTCCTCTTGTTTCAGCCTGTTAGAGATGTGGTCTGGGAGGCTGGGGTCAGGGAAGCAGCCTGGCTAGAGATGCCAATGGGTTGAGCATCAGTGCATGAGTGGACCAGAGTCACCTAAGAGAAAAAGAAGAAATACAACAAACGACTGAGTTCATAAAGCGCTTGCTTTGCAAACACAAGGACCTGAGTTCAATTCCCGGAACCCACATAAAAAAGCCAGACAGGGTGGCAAATGCTTGTCATCCCAGCATTGGGAAGGCAGAGACACGAGCATCGCTGGGGCTTGCTGGCCAGCCTAGCTTCTAGCGAGAGGCCCTGTCTCAATGGAAGTACCATTCCTTAGAATGACATTCAAACAAGCAAAAGAAAAATCAGACAAAAAACATTTGAAGCCAGGCCGGATGGCCCACTCCTATGATCCTAGCACTCTGGCGGCAGGATCTCCAAGGCAGGATCCATGCTCCAGATGGGCCTACACTACATAGCAAGACCTTGTCTCAAAAGGAAAAAAAAAAGACAGTCAAAGGGTGTTCTAATTTCATTTCTGTTGTTATGATAAAATACTCTGTCAAAAAATAACTTAAAGGAGGAAGAGACTTTTTCATCTTTTTTTAAAACTTTCTTTTTATTTATTCTTTGTGTCTTTCACATCATGCATTTCCATCCCATTCATTTCCCTGCCCCTTTGTATCCACCCTTTGCCCTTGCAACCTCCCCCCAACAATAAAATAAAATTTAAGAGGGAGAAAAAAAAAGAAAAGAAAAAAGTGGAGAAAAGGGAAAATCTCGTTATGGAAGCTGTAGTGTGACACAGTGAGTCACACAGTAAACCCTTCAGTCCATGTATCTTTACTGCAAGTGCTCATTGCAAAGAGCCATTGGTCTGTTTAGAGGCCTCTGGTTTCCGCTACACTGTCAACGCTGGGCTCTCACTGGGACTCCTCTTGGATATCCCGATGTTGCCTCCTGTTGTGGAGATCCCGCAGCTTTGGATCTGCAGGACCAGTCCCTTCACTTGCTCCCACAGATCATCGATGGGCTGGATGTTGGGGTGGGCCAACTCATAACCCTGGTTCGGGGCCTGAGTGGTTGCAGGGTTGGTCAGCCTGCCAGCTCCACCCGCTCCTTACCACCGGGATTAGCTCTTCAGCATTGCACCAGGCTGGCTCACCCCTTGCAGGGATGAGCAAGGGACAGGGCCAGTTCTGCTGCTTTCATACCCTCAGGGTCGGCTCTCCCACACTTGGACCAGGTTACAGTGGATTGTTGTGGGGAAATCAAATAGCTCTTCACATTACATCCACAGTCAAGAGCTGAGAGAAATGAATGCGTGCCTGCTGTTTGCTTGCATAGTAGTGCTCAGTTTTCTCTCATACAACCCAGGACCTCAAGCCCAGGGAATGGAACCACCCACAGTGGGCACATCTTGCCACCTCAATTAAATCAATCAAGACGACTCTCCACAGACATGCCCAAGCACCAACCTTATCTAACCAAACAATCCCTCGTTGTGACTCTCAGGTGACTCTAGGTTGTGTTCAGCTGACAAATAAAACCAACTCTCACAAAGGGTTAAAGTGTGAAGGAGCTAGAGAAATGCATGGCAGGAGAGATGAGAAAGGATCAAATGTTGAGTTTAAACTGGGGAAGTGGGTATACTGTAAGCCAAAGGAGGTTAGTGTGTCATGGAGCTAGCTTGTGAAGGCTGACTTGACTGTACCTGCCATTCATGTGTCACTCAAATAACCCTGCTAAAGAGCTACTGTCATTACCCCCCAGAGAAAGCATTGGCTCAGAGAAGCACCGCATCTTGCCCAGAGTCACACAGTTAACACATTGTAGCAACTGGATTGAAATTTAGGTTCAGAATAAAGCAACAAAATTACCAGCTTCCAGCCTACTGGGTATTCAAGTGTGTAGAAGGTGGACCTTGAGCGGGTCTGGGAATTCTGGGACTCAGTCTCATCTTCCTTTGTGGTATCTGAAATGTTAAAGAATTTTGCCTTGAGGCATAAACTCTAAAATAAGACAGAGGGGGGGGGGCTTGCTTTTCGTCTGCCACTGAGAGCAGTGTGACCTTGGGCCGCGTGTATATTCCAACTTTCGCAGTTTCATTGCCATTATTGCAGAAGGAAGATTATAGTTATGTCTTTTTTAAAAAAAACTTCATTATTTATATTTTATGTTTGAGTGCTCTGCATGTATCCCTGCATGCCAGAAGAGGGAGGATTCAGATCTCATTACAGATGGTTGTGAGCCACCATGTGAGTGCTGGGAATTGAACTCGGGACCTCTGGAAGAGCAGCTAGTGCTCTTAACCTCTGAGCCACCTCTCAGCCCTTGTTTGTTTGTTTTTTAAAAAAAGATTTATATACTTATGATGTATACAGTGCTCTGTCTACATGTATGCCTGCAGGCCAGAAGAGGGCGCCAGATCTCATTACAGATGGTTGTGAGCCACCATGTGAGTGCTGGGAATTGAACTCGGGACCTCTGGAAGAGCAGCAGCCAGTGCTCTTGACCGCTGACCCATCTCTCCAGCCCCCCATAATAATATCTTATTCACAAGATTAGGGGGAGTCTGCATTGGTATGAGTGAAGTGCTTAGTAGGCTATTGGGCGCTGCATACCCAGGTACTATTGTTTACTTATTACTGTTTTCTTCTTATTTCAAGGGATTAAATCCAGAATCCTTCCTCCCTAAGCAGTCAGCACTGCCCAAAAGAAACATAATATAATAGGTATACAGAATTAATTTTTTTCTAGTAGATACCTTAGAACAAACAAAAAGGAACAGGTAGCGCTGGGGATGTGTCTCAGTGTAGATCAACTACCTAGATCTTCCCACCCATGTGAGGGCTTGAGGGCAAAGTTCAGTAGGAAATCACCTGCATAGAACCCACCAATCAGGGGTTGGTTGCTGAGTGGAGTGGGGTGGCTCTGTGGTGGAGCCCTTGCCTAGAATTCACTAGTGAGGGGCCTGGTGGTGTGGTTCAATGGTAAAGCGCTTGCCTAGAATCTACCAGTGAGAGGCTCAGAGTGGGGCTTTGTGGTAGGGTGCTTGCCTAGAATCCACCAGTGGGGCTCCCTGGTATTTCACTTGGGCTTGATTCCCAGCAGTAAAATCCCCAAACAGGTGAACTTAATATTTAAGCAAGTGTGACCAAAATATCTCGTGTAATCCATGTGAAACATCGCTCCTCCCCCTCCTTGCTCCTCTCACGTCCTCTTTTTATGAAGTCCAGTGGATTGCCCCCTCACAACCCATGTCTACTGCTGCATTGGGGTGGTGGTACCCACACTGGACAGCTGTGTTCCAGCCCCTTCCTGAGAACTCTCAGCTACACTCCCAGCTCCTCTCTGGGGATTCAACAGTCTGGACCCACGGCCCTATTTATTGCTGCTGACTCTGCAAATCCCTGCGTTCAGCACTTTGCCTGCCTTATTATCTCATTGAGTCTTGGCAATTGTGCCACAGGGAAGGTATTATTATGGCTCCTGTTTGTCAGAACAGTAAGCTGGAGGCCTGAGAAAGGAAAGTGACTCAGGCTGGGGCACCCACAGTGTGAGGTATGTGAAGGACGCAGTGTGCTGGACCTGTTTTTCACGTGTCCTGTCCACGGCTGTGTGCTGCCCCTTAACCATTACATCCTTGTGTGTTAGACAGGTCCTGGGCACAGGGAAGGAGATGTAGAGACTCAGGGACATCCCTGTACATAAAAAGCTCCCATCTAGCCCAGGGTTAGAAAGATGGCTCAGCAGTTAAGAGCACTTGCTACTTTTCCAGGAGACCAGAGTCCAGTTCCCAGAATCCCTGTCAGGTGGCTCATGACTGACTGTAACTCCAGTGCAAAAGAGATCTGAAACCCTCTTCTGGCCTTCAGGGGTACTCATGTGCACATACCTACCAATCCCCAATTAAAAATAAAATACATCTGGGCCAGGTGTGGTGGCGCACGCCTTTAATCCCGGGACTTGAGAAGCAGAGACAGAGGCAGGCAAACCTCTGTGAGTTTGAAGACAGCCAGGGCTTTGTAGAAAGACCCTGTCCAAAACAAACAAACAAACAACAACAACAACAAAAACCAACACCTGCCAAAATAAATAAATAAATAAATAAATAAAAAAATCTTTAAAAAGTGCTAGTTCCTTGCCTACTGGGCTCAGGTCCTAGAAATTGGTACATGCTGTAACCATCACATGATCTGTGTTTCACTTCTCTGAAACCTCACCAGAACCCTATAAAGCCACAGTATCATCTTCATTTCTCAGTGAGGAGACTGAGGCTCAGGGGCATTCTGTTTCCTAAGAGCTGCATTGCTGGGACTCGGCAGGTCTGGGATGGGAGTCCAGAGAAGTTGGCTCAGAGCCTGAGCTCTGTGACCTCCCAATCCTGGCTGTGATTGAACCTTCTCCCCAGGATGCTGCATCTGTGGGGTGGGCAGCTTCTTCAGCACTCTGTGCCTCCGTTTCCTCGTTTATAAAGCTGTGAGCCTGTCCTAGTATACTTTAGAGGATTGTGCAGAGTATTGAGCAAGTTAACGAACCCCTTGTCAAATGCTCGGCAGTGACAGATACATGGTTAGCTGAGAGGCATTGTTATTGACAATGTGTTAGATTCTTCAGTTTTTCTCTTGTTTGCCTTTGTGTGTGCTTGCATGAGTGTGAGTGTCAGGACGACTTGTAGGAGCCAGTTCCCTCCCATCGTGTGAGACCTGGATATCAAATTCATATCAACAGGCTTGGTGGTAAGTGCCTTTACACCAAGCCATCTTGTTCATGCCCCATCCCTCGACCCCCTGTTTTGAGGCAGAATCTCATGTGTCTATTGGTTTTGCTTCCCATTTGCTGTGAGAAAATACTCAACAAAATCAACTTAAGGGGTGCAAAGTTTATTCATTTGCCTCAATTTCTGGCTACAGTCCATCATCATCATCACGGGGAGGGGTTAAGGCAGGAAGGCCGCTAATCACGTCACAGCCAAAGTCAGGAGCGGAAAGCAATGGATTAACACATGCATGCTAATGTTCAGCTCAGTCTTTCCAATTACATATATCTGTCTGTCTGCCTGTTTATTTACATTTGGGTGGAGGGGAATTTACACCATGGAGCATGTGTGGAGGTCAGAGGATGACTTGTGGTCAGAATCAGTTCTCTCCATCCACCACATGGATTCCTGGTATCGAAACCAGGTCATCAGGCTTGACAGAAGGTACCTTTACCTGCCGAGCCATTTCGATGTCCTACCTTCTCCACTTTATGTAGTTCAGAATCTCTTGCTCAGGAAGTGGTCCCACCCACAATTAGATAGGTCTTCCTATGTCAATTTAATTCAGAAATCCCTCACAGATATTCTTGGAGGCTAACCCTAATCTAGACAACCTCTCGCAGCTCTGCCCAGAGGCTTGCCTCCTAGGTGCCCAGTTGGTCGTTAGTACCATGGTGGGCTCCCAGGCTGGCCTGGAACTTGGTGTGGAGCAGAGGATGGGTTGAGCTCTTGATGGTACTTCTGTACTTCCTGAGTGCTGGCTGGTGTGTGTTAACACTCTTGGTTTATACTGTGCTGGGGATGGAACCTAGGGCTTTGTCCAAGTTAGCTGAGCACCCTGCCAACTGAACTATGTGCCCAGCGTTTTTAGTGTGTTTTAGTGACCAGACGTACGTGACTCTTACCATTCTGAGGTGGAAACCTGAGACCATTGTCTTAACCCATCACACCGCTGTGGGTGTGCTGATGGAGAGGATTTGTTATTTAGGGGCTGGGGAGATGGCTCAGTTGTTTAAGTGCTTGCCACACAAGCGTTGGGACCTGGGTTCAGATCCCTGGCACCCATGGACATAGCCCTATAATCCCAGCACTGGGGAGGCAGAGATAGGAGGGTCTAGGGTTTGTTAGCCAGACGGCCTAGCTGAATTGATGAGTTCCAGGTGCAGGGAGAGACTCTGTCTTAAAGAATAAGGTGGCGAGTGATTAAGGAAGACACCCAAAGTTGACCTCTGACCTTCACACACACACACACACACACACACACACACACACACAGTGGGGGGAGGGAGAGAAGAGAGGGAAGGGTGGAAGGAGAGAGGGAGGGAGGAACGGAGAATTTACATTCAGAAGACATTTTTTTCTTTCTAAATAGTGGCAAAGTATACATGTTATAAATTTATCGTCTTACTAATTTAAAAATGTTTACTTAAGGATGTAGTTGTATGTGCCTTTAATCCCAGCACTCAGGAGGCAAAAGCAGGCAGATCTCTGTGGGTTCAGGACCAGCCTTGTCTATGCAGTGGGTTCCAGGAAAACCAGGGCTACACAGTTGAGGCCCTGTCTCAAAAAAGTTTACTTACTTATTTGTGTGTGTGTGTGTGTGTGTGTGTGTGTGTGTGTGTGTGTGTGCTTGCTTGCTTCCATACTGGAGGCATGTCGTGATGCATGTGTGGAGGGCAGAGAGCAACCTTCAGGAATTGGTTCTTCCGTACCTCACTGATGCAGGATCTTTCTTGTTTCTGCCGCGGTTCATAGTCTAGGCTAGCTGGCCAGTGAACTTGTGGGCGGTTTCCCTGTTTCCATCTCCTATCTCACTATAGTGTGGGGATTACAAATGTGTGCCGATGCATCTGGCTTTTTACACGGGTTCTGGGCATCAAATCAGGCTGGCAGGTTTACACCGCACAAGCTTTCACTGGCCGGGCCGTCCTCTCTGTTGAGAGAGAGCAGTGTGATCTCGCTTTCTGTTACGGTGGTGCTTTGCTTTGTTTTGCGTCGAGACAGGGTCTCACACAGCCTGGTGGGCCAGGAGCAGGTTGAGGCTGTGGATGACCTTGGATGCCCCATCTTCCTGATTCCTGGGGAATCGAGCCCTAGTCCTTTGGTGTGCCAGACTGGCACTCTACCCACTGAGTTACATCCCTAGTACAATCGTACTCACTGTTAAGCACACAGCTCAGTAATGCTGAGTGCATTCACGTTGTTCTATAACTAATCTCCACAACACCTCAGAACCTTGCAAAAACTGAAATGCCATCCATCAAACCTTTCTCCATTCCCCCTCCCCTCACCTTGGTCACCACTATCCTACTTCCTGTATTTGTGAGTTTGATTTCCCCAGGTGTCACATGTAAATTTTTATTACACTTTAAATTCATTCCTCTTTTTCTTTTTATTTATTTATTTTTTTTTTTGAGACAAGGTTTCTCTGTATGGTCCTGGCTTTCCTGGAACTCATTCTGTTGACCAATCCGGCCTCGAACTCAGAGATCCGCCTGCCTCTGCCTCCTGAATACTGGGATTAAAGGTGTGCGCCACCACTGCCTGGCTTTAAATTTATTCTTAGTGTTTATGTATGTGTGTATGCATGTGGGTGGGTGAGTATGCCTGTACCAATGCATGGGCACGAAGCAGGAGGATAACTTTCTGGAGTCATTTTTTCTCCTTTTACCATGTGGGTCCCAGGGATTGAACTCAGATCCTAAGGCTTGGTGGCTTACAGGCTGAGCCATCTCAACAGCCAAATCACACAGTTTTTGTCTGGGTGGCTGACTTATTTCACATAGCATCATGACCTCGAAGTTCAGCTATGCTATAGCGAGTTTCATAATTCCCTTTAAAAACTGTTTTATTTTTTAAAATAGCAAATACCAGTGATACACAGTGATGGTTTAATTCATGTCACGATTATATTTTTAGGATGAAATTTGCTGTTGTGGTGATTGTTTTGATTTTTTTTTTTTTTTGCTTGTTTGAGGTTGTTCCTTTGTTTGCTTTTTTTTTTTTTTTTTTTTAAACAAGATCTGTCTATGTACCCTGGCTATCCTGGAACTCACTATGTAGATGAGGAGGCCTTACATTTATAGAGATCCTCCCACCTCTGCCCCCCTGAGTACTAGGAAGGCATGCACCACCATGCCCGGCTTGGAGTGGATCTGAAAACAGTCTTGGGTAGCGCAGGTGAGTCAGGAGCTGACTGAGATGGCCTTGAACTCATTGTGCTCCTCCCAGGATGACAGGCTTGTGTCATCATTGTGCTGTAGGAGGTTCTGGGGAATCAAACCCAGGTCCTCTGGTGTGCTAGACCAACACTCTAGGCAATGAGCTTCATCATCAGTACAATTCCTTTTTAAAGGCTGAGTAATACTGCATTGTATACATTACATTTGCTTTGTCTTGTACATTCATCTTAGAAGAGAATTTGGGTTGGTCTCACTTTTTAACAAGGTACTATGTAGCCGAGACTGGCCTTGACTCAAAATGTAGTCTAGGATGACCTTGAATCCCTGATCTTTGTGCATCCACCTCCTAGGTGCTGAGATGACGTGAATTTTGCTAAGAACATGAGTGCATTAATTCCCCTTTACCTTGCTGTTTTCAGGTCTTTCAGGGTGAAGCCCAGAAGTGGAGTTGCTGGGTCAGGTAGCATTATGTGTGCCCTCAGCCGTCAGAAGAGGGCATGGGATCCACTGGAATTGGAGTTAGGGGACGGTTGTGTTGGTGTTGGGGACTGAATTCAGGTCACTTGTAAGAGCAGCAAGTGCTCTTAACCACCGAGTCCCCTCTCCAGGCCCCCTATTTTTCAACTTTTGAGGACCCTCTTCACCATACTGTGTCCCACAGTGGCTGTTCTACACTTTATTCCTGCCAATAGTTTACACGATTTTCCAGTTTCTCCAATTTTGCCAGCACTCGTCTGATTTTCTGCCCTCTGCCATCCCAGATGACAACAAGATGGTATCTTGGGCTGAGCGTGTCACTGCACACTTACCATCCCAGCACTCAGGAGGCTGAGGAGGGGAGATGATGAGTTTGGGACCAGCCCTGCTACACAGTGAGACCCTTCTTCATCAAACCAAACCAAAACAAAACCAGAAGGCAGTATCTCGTTATAGTTGTCTGTGTTTCCCTAATGATGAGTGACAATGAGTATATGGGTTTTTTGTTTTTGTGTTTTACAAGACAGAGTTTCTCTGTGTAACCATCTTGGCTGTCCTGGAACTCTCTCTGTAGACCAGGCTGGCCTTGAATTCACAGAGATCTGCTTGCCTCTGTCTCCCAAGTGCTGGGATTAAAGGCATGGGCCAGCACCGCCCAGTTTTGGATATGTTTTTTAAATTTAGGTGTGTCTTGTGTATGTGCATGTGAGTGCAGTGCTCACTGAGTCCCAAAGAGGGCATCAGATTCCCCTGGAACTGGAGTTTCAGGTGGTTTTGAACTACTAGATGTGGGTGCTGGATGATAGAACTCAGGTCCTCTGCCAAAATACGACACGCTATAACTGCTGAGCCATCTCTCTGGTCTCTGACATCTTTTAAAGAATTTTTGAATTACATCTCTCTCTCTATCTATCTATCTATCTATCTATCTATCTATCTATCTATCTATCT
>CABHPH010130541.1:2157-22360 GCA_902168325.1 Peromyscus nudipes
TCTCTCTCTCTCTCTCTCTCTCTCTCTCTCTCTCTCTCTCTCTCTCTCTCAGACAGTGTCTTAGTTAGGGTTTCTGTTGCTATGATGAAGCTCCATGACCAAAAGCAACTTGAAGAAGAAAGGGTTTATTTCACTCACAGTTCCTTATAACAATTCATCATCAGAAGCAGTGAGGGCAGGAACCTGGAGGCAGGTGCTGATGCAAAGGTCATGAAGGAGTGATGCTTACTCCTCATCTCTTGCTCAGCCTGCTTTCTTATAGAACCCAGGACCACCAGCCCATGGTGGACTGGGCCCTTCTGCATCAATCACTAACTGAGAAAATGCCATATAGGTTTATCTGCTTACAGACTGATCTTACGGAGGCATTTTCTCAATTGAGGCTCCTTCCTTCCTCTCAGATGATGCTAGCTTGTGTCAAGTTGACATAAAACTACCCAGCACACAGGGTCTTTCTGCATAGACCAGGCTGTCCTGGAACTCACTCTGTAGACCAGGCTTACCTGGAACTCACAGAGATCCACCTGCCTCTGTCTCCCAAGTGCTGGGATTAAAGGCTGTGCCACCACACCTGGCTTTTTCTCCCTCTTTAAGAGTTTATTTTCTATTTTTATGTGTATATATGCCACATGTGTATAAGTGCCTGTAGATGTCTGAAGACAGTATCCAATCCCCTGGAGCTGGAATTACAACTGTGAGTCATCTGATGTGGGAATTAAACTTGGGTCCTTGAAAAATCAGGAAGTGTTCTTAACCCCTGAACCATCTCTTCAACCTTTTAGACCCTTAGGAGAAGCTGGGAATCTAGAGTTCTATGAGAAACTTTCCAATTTAAGATAAACCATTGTGTGGGGCAGATCAGACTGGTGATCAGAGCTCCAGTCTGGCACCCCGTGTTTTAGAACCTTCTCCCAAGCTGGCCTTAAACTCTAAGCTCACCAAACCTCTGTGCCAGCCCCACAAGTTGTTGAGATTATAGGACTGTGATACTACTGCCTGGCTCCCCTGTAGTGGAGGATCCTCATTCAGAATTGCTTCTTCCAGGGAACTCCAGGGAGGAAGCAGGAAGGCAGGAACTGGCAAGGCAGAGCCAAAGAGCATTCACTTTGGAATTATACCTGATGAGCCCTAACTGTTTGTTTGTCTGTCTGTCATCAAATTTTTAAGTTAGCATATAAAGTAGTGAGTTTCACTGTAACATTTTCCTACACTTATATCATCATTATATTTGTTCTTATTCATCACCTGCTTTCCACTGTCCCCCAGTCACCAGTTTCTTTAGGCAGGTGCCTTAGCTTCCCTTTACCTCTGTCTCCTTGTCTGTGCACCGGGGCTATAGAGCCAGGAGTTCATTAGGCCCCGGACAAGATTCACAGAGATGGTGTCTGTTAAAGAGCCACGTGGCAGGTGCTTGGCAAATGATCAGCATGCCTTAGACACAGCTGGTTACAGCTGCTGCCCCAAGAAAGAATCTAAAGAGACTAAAAGGTTGAGAAGAAAAAAGGGAAATCCAAAGAGGAAAAAAGGAAAGAGAGGGGAGTTTGAGGCCAGCCTGGGTTACAGTAAGGTCATGTCTCCAACATAAAACAAAAAGGAAAGGAGAATAGGACCTAGACCTAGGGCTAGACCCAGTCCCCTGGGCTGGGCATTGATGCAAGTCATCCTGGTAGATGCTTGTTCACCATGAGGACTGTCCTTCCAGGGGAAGTGGCTCCTAATGTGTCACAGTTGTATTTTTTCTAATTGAGCCAGCATACTGTTGCTCAGTGTGGCCCTGGACCAGCAGCCCCTGGAGCTTGGTGGAAATACTGTATTGTAAGCAGGGGCACACCGTGTTCTATGGATTAGCTCCCTGGACTTTACCTGCCATTCCATGGCTCTTCTGGCTCCCCCAAGCCATTCTCCCTGCACAAATTTGCACACCAGTCAGAAGGGTGCTTCACAGCTCATTCAGCCCTTCCTGAGATGATGTGAGTGTCAGCACAGCAGTGCCAGAGCCTGAGTGAGTCTGCCATCTGTTCTCTTGTCTTTCCAGGAATGTCTGACTTTCAGTACTTGGCAGTGCACACGGAACCGGGGGGCGAGCACGTGTCCATGTATGACAGAGTGCTCATGCGCAAGCCTGAGAAGGAGGAGTTCTTCCACCAGGAGCTGCCACTCTACATTCCCCCACCCATCTTCTCCCGGCTTGACACACCCGTGGACTATTTCTATCGCCCTGAGACACAGCACCGGTAGGCAGCCTCCCACCCCTCACCCCTGTCACAGTGCAGCTGAGGGCCTGGGGCTGAGGCATCAGGACTAAATTCAGAAGGCAGGTGTCCTAAGCAGTGGCCTGGTGGTCACAGACTGGCATGATTCTTAGTAGACAGTGAACTATAGGACTTGAGGGCTCCTGATAGGAAATGGTCTCTTTGGACCTTGCAGTCGTCAATATTGGCATTACCTGTGAAATGCCATGTGTAAACATCCCACTCTGACCCAGCCCTTTTCTGTCTCCTCTGTCCACCTCATGGCCTCCTGGTTCCTGTTTGAGCAGAGTTCATAGCTAGCTTTGTAGCCCCGCCTTCTACCATCTCCCTGAAGAACCTTAGCCCGTTTGACCCGCTTGCCACCTCCCTATCTACCTACATGGCATGAGGTTGCTGGCAAGACTGTTCAACCTTTCCCTGCTTGCTGCTGCCTCCCTTCAAGCTGACTGTGACCCTCCCTCCCTGAGTCTTGCTCACTGAGTACGAGGCTGGGTTCCGTGTTCCATCTGAGAATGGGTGCTGAGTGTCTCAGAGTCAGTGTGAGCATCTCCTGCACTGAGGGTTGTAAAAGTCCCAAATAAGACCACATGCACTAGTTAGATGTGTGCTTTAATTCCCACAATCTGGACAGAATGGGACCCTGTGGCTGCATTGTCAAATGTGGGTTTTCTCTGGAGGCAGCTGCACATTGTCACAAGGAAGAAGAATCCTTTTGTATGAGAGCCAAGACTAACTAATGTGGAAGAAATTAATTGGAACATTCCCAATATGAGATTAATAACAGTCACCAGCTGTGGGGAAATGCTGAGCCTGCATTTGGTGTCAGCCTCTCGGTAATTTGCCAGTTCCCTGTCATCCTGATTTTACAAAGGAGGTAGATGAGACTTGGGGTCTCCAGGCCACATGGGAAGCTCTGAGCCTGGCCTTGCCCAATCCCTGGGCCTTGCTTGGTCCTTAATCTCACACTGTTCTTACTTGTATGCTTGTGATGTTTAGAGAAAAGGTCTATCTCTGTAGTCCAGGCTGACCCAGAGCTTATTGCATCATCCAGGCTGGCTTCAGACCTGCACCACCTCTGGCCTGAGCCTCCCAAGTGCTGGGATCATAGGCTTGAGTCACCATGACCAGTACCTTTTCAAAATTGTGTACACAAAGACAGCATTTCTCATTTTGTTGTGTGCTTCCCAGAAGCAGTGGTTTGGCTGGCTTTGTTCTCTGCCTGAGCAGAGTGCTGCCGATAGCTGGGACCCAGTGAAAGAAGCCTTGGGAAGCAAGGTCAACATGTCAGATAAGCTAGAGGATGGACACAGCTTGAGAGCCGGCCTGTGGTTGGTCTTTGGTGTTCTGAAGGAGACACTGGCTGGCTGTGTGCAGCCTTCAGAAAATTGAGCTCTGAGTGCTGACGTGGCACATGGTGGCTTCTGTGCCCTGTGAAAAGGGCAGGTGCTGGAACAGCTATTGTAGCACAAAAACAAATGGTAGTGTGAGGGAGAGCAGAAGCCTGGGACGTTCTAGAAGATGTGCCCAGGGTGGCCATTTTGGGAGGAGGTAGGACAGAAACTCTTGCCAAGTCCTGATAGAGTCCTCTGGTGGCCCAGGCTTGGAGCTCCATGTCAGCAGACCACATGGCAGGGAGGCTCTGCTCTGGGCTGGAGGCTGTGAAGTGGGACAGAATGTGAGCAAATGGATGGGTGCATTGAAGACATTGTATGGGTAGGCTGAGGGACTCAAGACGCCATTGGGAACTGGCCGTAGAAATGAGTGACAAGAAAGGGTTCAGAGAAAGCATTCTAGAGCAAAGCTGAGGCCCCGTGCAGAAGAAGCATGGGCAGCCACCACCCCAGAGCCAGGGTTAGGGTTAAGATCTCTAGGCTGAGCAGGGCGGTGGTGATGCACCCCTTTAATCCCAGCACTCGGGAGGCAGAGGCAGGTGGATCTCTGTGAGTTCGAGGCCAGCCTGGGCTACAGAGTGAGTTCCAGGAAAGGCGCAAAGCTACACAGAAAAACCCTGTCTTGGGGGGGAAAAAAAAAGATCTCTAGACTGTGCCAGCAGGCTTAGGTCCCATCACAAAAAGTGTGTTGTTCTCTACTTTAAAAACTACTGTAGCTGGGCAGTGGTGACGCACACCTTTAATCCCAGCACTCGGGAGGTAGAGGAAGGCGGATCTCTGTGAGTTCGAGGACAACCAAGACTGTTATACAGAGAAGAAATCTTGTCTTAGATAACTCTAACAACTTCTGTGATTGGGAGGTGCAGTAGTGTATACCCATACTCCAATTACCCAGGGAGCTAAAGCAGAGGCCAGCCTGGACAAAAAAAGAGTTTTTCTCAATTAAATAAACAAACAAATAAGAATAAATAAATAGATGAAGCTTCTGGGATTATAGTTTACATACTGATAATTCTGGCTCTCACAAAGTTGAGGGTCACAAGTTTAAGGTCATCCTGAGCTGACATTAAAAAAAAAAAAAAACTCAGGTGATGAGGCCAGCCTGGTCTACAGAGTGATTTCCAGGACAGTCAGTGATACACAGAGAAACCCTGTCTTGAAAAATGAATGAATGAATGAATGAATGAATGAATGAATGAACGAACGAACGAATGAACAAATAAACAAATACAAATAAGATAAAAAAAGAAAGAGGCTTAGGTGCTTCCAGAGCTGTTCATTCAGTCTGTCACTTTCCTGTCCTCTCTTCTACTGTTTTTCTGATTCCGAGAGTAAGTTGTGCTTGTTAAGAAAAAACAAGTGCCAGGTGTGTTGGCGTACGCCTTTAATCCCAGCACTCGGGAGGCAGAGGCAGACGGATCTCTGTGAGTTCAAGGCCAGCCTGGGCTACAGAGTGAGTTCCAGGACAGCCAGGGCTATACAGAAACCCTGTCTTGAAAAGGCAAAAAAAGAACAGGGAAAAAATATTACGAAAAGATACAGCCAAAAAGAATAAGTGCCATTGCCTCCCTGCCAAAGCCCCTGCAGGTGTGCAGTGTGCGTGGCATGAGAGTGTAACCAATACTGAGTGTGGTTACAGTTTCCTTCTTTTTCTGTTACATTTATTTACCTATTTAGTGAGTGTGGGGTGTGTGTGTGTGTGTGTGTGTGTGTGTGTGTGTGTGTGTGCCAGCATGTACTCAAGAGTGTGTTGACGTGCTTGTGGGCATGATTATGCCACAGTGCATGTTTGGAAGTCAGAGGACAACTTGTAGGAGTCAATTCTCTCCTTCCACTGTGTGTGTCCTGGGGTTTGAACTCAGGTCATCAGGCTTGACAGCAAACACCTTTATCCACTGAGCTACCTTGCTTCGCTTTTTCTTTTCTTTCTTTTTTTTTTTTTTTGTTGGGGGGGTGTTTGTTTTTCCGAGACAGGGTTTCTCTGTGTAACCTTGGCTGTCTTGGAATTCACTCTCTAGACAGGCTGGCCTCGAACTCAACACAGATCCGCCTCCCTCTGCCTCCCCAGTTCTGAGATTAAAGGCGCATGCCATTATGGGTAGCTGCTTCATTGCTTTTTCAAAGTTGCATATTTCTGATGTGTTTTCATCTCCTCACAAAGCAGTTTACACCTGTAGTAGGAAGAGCAGTACACAGAAGTAGGACATCTGTGCCACACTGTGCACACAGAGGCTGGCAGGCAGCTGCTCCAAGCCTCTGAAGTAGGTCGTGGGTCAGCCAGCTGACTTGGGGCCCTTGGGCATGACCCCTTTTCTTCCTTTTGTGATTGAGCAGGTGTCCGCACATGGAAAGAACCTGCCTTTCTTCCCAGGCACTGTTGATTTTTGTGCGTGGCTGACCTTCCTTGGGGAGGAGGGCCTGGCTGTCTACCTCGGGGCTTGAGTGTCCTAGAGCCTGGGGTTGCAGAGGGGAGGCTGCAGGGTGCTGAGCCCCTTCTGCTCCTACCAGCAGTTCTCCACAGCCTTAGAGTCGTTGTAGTCAATAGAGCTAGCCAGAGGCAGTGGATGGGCAGCAGAGGCAGCCATTCCCCCCCCCCCCATTTTGCTCCTCTCTGACATGAAGGCCAACCACTTACTTTGCTTCTTGAGGGTGTTGGGGGCTCAGGGAGAAGGACTTTAAAGCAGGATAGTGTTGCACCTACCCAGATGGTTCCTGACAGGCACATTTGAAAAAAAAAGCACAGACTTGACCCCGCATTTCATATTTTGTTTACCAATGTGAAAACCACTTGTGGTTTTTTTTTTAAGTTTGCAGATGGTATGTACTCATGTAGAAAAGTAGGATAAAGTGCAAACTGAATGAAGTTGAGGAGGATTGCTTGAGCCTAGGAATTCTAGACCAGCCTGGGTTACATAGCTGGAGATTGTTTTTTAAAAGAAGGGGCTAGAGAGGTAGCTCAGTGGTTAGGAGCACTTGCCGCTCTCCCAGAGGACCAGAGTTTGGTTCCCAGCACCCACATTACATGGCTCACAACTTCTGGTCTCCACAAAACCCTCACCCATATTGCATAAACATACAGACACATACACATAAATAAAAATAAATATATTTTAAGGGGTATGGAAACAAATGAAAAGGTGATGGCTACAATGGGCTTGTGACATCTAGGACATAGAGTAAAATGCACTTTGAGGTACTGTGGGGTAGGTGAGTGTGGAGGAAGCAGAGGCCGTTGTATGGCAGTAATTGTTAAAGCTAAGGATGTACACATGGGGTTCTTGATACTAATGTCTCTGTGTCTGCTGTTTCTGGTGGCTGCTGACTTCAGGAACCACCCTCCTAGGCATGTTCTGTGCTGATACATGTACAGAGTATGTGTGTGCGTGTGTTTTAAAACCATTTTTTGCCGGGTGGTGATGGCACATACCTTTAATCCCAGCACTCGGGAGGCAGAGCCAGGCGGATCTCTGTGAGTTCTAGGCCAGCCTGGTCTACAGAGCAAAATCCAGGACAGGCACCAAAGCTACACAGAGAAACCCTGTCTCAAAAAACCAAAATAAATAAACAAACAAACAGTTTTTTAAGGTTCATAACAAACTGAGAAAGGTATAGAGATTTATGTACCCCTGTGTATGAGAAACACATCTCACCCACTTCTCACCCCTTCCCATGCACACACACACAAAGTAGTCTGTTTGTTCCAGGGCAGAGAGGTCAGGCCACATCACCCCACAGGGTACAGTTCACATGGGTCCCTCTTGCTCTTGGACCCTATGGGTGTGGACAGGTAGACCCCTGGCTTAACCTCTGGGCTTTGGTAATACCATCTGGCTGCATCCTTTTCATTGACCCATGTTGTCCAGATGCTTCTGAGCCAAGTCACGCTCTGCTAGGTGGAGGGACAATCGGCTAAGGGATGGCTGCAGCCAGGCCTCTTGGGGCTAAGGCCGAGCTCCTGTAACAGAGGCTGTTTGGGCACATTTCCTAATCTAGGTGGCCTCAGTTACTTCCCTCAGAAACTCCTTCCTTGGAGGATCATTTTGAGTTGAGTGAGTCATGTAAGTAGGCAGAGTTCACGTCACTGTCCACATATGTGACTGATGGGCATTTAGTTTGTACCCAGCTTTGCACTGGCTGGATTTTGCTGTGTGGGGATCGATACAGTTGCAGTTTGGAGGCCACCAGGCTTGCAATGGTGCCCTTTCCCATGCCCCAGTCTCTGGGACTTTGGGGCCTTGCCTTCCTTCAAGGCCACTGGCCCCAGAGTTCCTGCGCCCCCTGCAGGCAGTTACAGCCCTTCTGTCCCTTGATGGCAGCCTCCCGGCACATGCTTCTCCAGCAGGCAGTGCTGGGGTCCTTCCTCCTCTGAATCCAGAGAAAAGTACACGGGTATGCCTGTTGGAGTCCCTGCCTGCCTGGCCAGGCCTGTGCCTGGGATGGTAATCTAAGCTTCTCTGTCCACAGGGAAGGCTACCACAATCCCTCCATCTCAGGTGAGAACCTAATTGGATTGAGTAGAGCCCGGCGCCCCCATAATGCCATCTTTGTCAACTTTGAGGACCCTGAGGTACCTCTACAGCCTTTGGAGGCTGCAGTACAGACATGGAAGAAGGCCTGCACCAACCCCATAGACCAGAAGGTGGAGGAAGAGCTGAGGAAGGTGAGTCTTCTGCCCCACCTGGCCTGCTGGGCCACTCGTACTGCACCACCGTGGGTGGCTTGGCTTTTCTAGCACTGACTGGTTAGCACAGGGCAGTGGGGGTGGGGTGGGGGTATTTTTACCTCCAGCTGTTACATCTGAAAGCTGTGTCAGAAGCTGGGCTTGGTGGCACAGGCCTATAACCCCAGGAGCAGGAGTAGTGCAGCTAGTCAGCAGAGTGAGTTCAGGGCTAGCCTTGGCAACTAGACTACTTCAGAAAGTAAAAAGAGGGCTGGGAGACACTGTGCTGGGTCTCTTTGGGGTGCCAGAGACGGGTCATTGCTGGGCTATGACTTGAATGTGGATCTGGTGTCTAGCAACCTGTGCAGAGCTATTATTACTTGTAACAAACCCATGGAATGTGGTCATGTGCAGACTGTGGTGCCTTCATCCTGGGGTGAGCTGGAGACATGTCATAGGGGCTTCAGGTGCTATGTGCAGGAGACTGGGTTTCTGCTGGGTCCACAGGCCTAAACAGCAGGTTCCTAGGGAGGCTTTCCTTGTTGAAACTGAAGCTACACCCTGTTCAAGGACGGTGTCCCTCAGAAACCGCAGCTCTGACTGAATCTCGGTGGTCACCGAGGCTTTCTCTGTGGCTCATCTGTCCTGGCCTCCATTCTCTGGTCACAGTGGCCTTGTCCAGCCCTCCTCAGGACCAGGCACTCCCCTTCACCATCCTGAAGCCCCATCTCCAGCCTTTGCTTCCAGGTTAGGAAGATCAGGGCTCTGGGGTTGTAGCATGTGCTTGCTCAGCCCCGTTGCTCCATTGCACTGTAAACCACGTAAGGACGGGGACCGTTTGCACACTTCAGGACCCCACTTTCACGTGCAGGATGTATCATCCGTGCCTTTAAGGGATTAGGGAGGAAGGGGTTTATGAGGGCTGGTAAGTGGTGGGTTCTGGAGGCTTGTTGAGTCCCTGCCCTCCCCAACTGGGCCCAGACATGCAGGGCCGGCTGATGTGAGAAGGCCAGTGGCTGTTGGTGTCCTCTCAGACTGTGCTTGTGACTTTCCCTAGCTCTTTGACATTCGCCCCATCTGGTCACGAAATGCTGTCAAGTCTAACGTCAGTGTCCACCCTGACAAGCTCAAGATCTTACTTCCCTACATGGCTTATTACATGGTAAGTGGCAGCTAGTCTCACACTCCCCTTGATTCCCACCAGTGTGGTCCTTGATCCCTGATGTGACATATTAGAGCCATGGCAACAGAAGGTAGACATCCCTCCTCGCATCCCTGCCACCTGGCACCGTGACACAGCTTGTTAAACTAGTTAGAGAGCCGGGGAGGTGGCTCAGCAGGCGAAGTGCTTGCTGCACAGGCTGGAGGAGCCCCAGCGCTCACATGGAAGTTGGGCATGGTGGCAGCTGGCCCTGGTGGCGTGTGCCTGGAACCTCAGCACTGAGTAGTAGAGTTGGACAGATCCTGGGGAACTACATCTTAAAAAATAGGGTGAAGAGTGATAAAGACAACCAGCAACACCCTCTGGTGTTTGGTATACACACACACACAAACAAGCATACCTACACATGTGCACACACACATACACCCATACACACACACAGACATGCATACCTACATGTGTGTGTGTATACATCCACACAAAAAAGAAACAGCTAGAAAAATTTCAAAGCTCCGTGGTCCACCTCAACCTTCTAATAATGTTTCTTGCTGTGTGTTGATGACTTTAGATGAAAAAGCATTATCTAAGTCATAGGTAAGCATTCTGTACATAGTGACCTTGTAGTGAGAAATTACTAAGGCCCTGGTACTGGGTGAGGCTACATGTCACTGCCTCTATTTCTCCTGGAGGTGACAATAAGAGTCCGTTTTTACCTCTGAGGAAAAGCTACCCAGAGAATTGACATGCCATGTTTGGTTCTGCAGCCATGAGTGGCAGAGCTACCTGCGGCCCAGAGTCCAGGCCCCTGAGTGACAGCACCTCTCACCTCAACTACCCATACTGAGTGGGGCTTAGTGGATGAGGATGGAGATGGGGGTTGTGGTACAGAGGTTCCTAAAAGTTTGGAAGGAAGGGCGTCCTACCTGCCGAGGGGAGCCAGCATAAAACACGCTCTCAAAGATTGATGATGGGCAGGGGCACTGTTGGACTCCAGCCTGGAAAGCTGCCTTCCCTCCCTGGACATTACTTCTGACAATTCAAGGACAGGAATCCACATGCTCGGACAGTTGTCACAGTGGTAGAGACTCCTGATGTCACTTTATCCTCACAGAACCTTTTCAAAGGTGGGGCTCTAAAGCCATGTTCTCAGAGCTCAGGGAGCTCCTCCTCCTCACTGGGGCTTGGTCCCCACCCAGGTACTAGAGGACCCTTGGCCCTGCCTCACACTCAGTACTTTTTTGGTCTCTAGATAACAGGTCCATGGAGAAGCTTGTGGATTCGATTTGGCTATGACCCTCGAAAACACCCAGATGCCAAAATTTATCAAGTCCTTGACTTTCGAATCCGTTGTGGAATGAAATACGGTAAAAAATAAGTTTATTTTCTGTCTTTGTCTCTTTGTGTCCTCCATTTATAGCACTCTCCTTTAAAAAAAAAAAAAAGATGTACATATGTGTGTATTTGAGTATAAGCACAGGTGTATGTGAAGGTGAGCATTCCTGTGCACACACTTGGAGGCCAGAAAAGAGGGTCAGGTGTTCTATGTTACTTTCCACCTAGTTCTTTGAGACAGAATCTCTTCATGAACCTGGTCTCAGCTGGCTGGAAGCCCGCAGGCCTCAGCGACCCTGTCTCTGGTACATAGACCCACTAGCAGACCCAGAGCTTGGGTCCCAGGATGCGTGCGGGAACCCCAGCTTGCTGTGCAGACACTGGGGTCCTCACTTGAATCCTCATGTCTGCACAGCCACCTCTCCAGCCACCGTCTCTAGCACTCTCTTCTATTCTGGGGCCGAATAGGATGGCTCAGCAGTTACAGCAGCACATATGCTTGCGGACGATCCTACTTAATTCCCATTACCATGCCAGACGACTCACAACGGTCTGGAACTCCAGTTCCAGAGAATACATAGGCATCTGCACTTACATGCACATACCGCCACACACACACATTATTTTAAAATTAAATATGTGCATATATATATTTACTTATAAAATTAAAATTTTAAAATTATACACACATTTTAAAAAATCCATTCCTAGCAGACACATGTGTCTTTAATCTCAGCGTGTGAGATTAAAGGTAGCACATACCTTAGTCCCAACATTCACAAGGCAGAAACAGGTAGATCTCTGTGAATTCAAAGCCAGTATAGTCTGTATAGTGAATTCTAGGGCAATCAAGGCTACACAGTGAGATCCTGTCTCAAAAAAAAAAGAGTCTATTCCTATGGAGTGACTAGAAACATTTCTGTACCCACCCTTCCTCCTTAAGCCCTCCCCCTCTGAGAATCTGTGGAACAATATAAAGGATCTTGGAAATGGAAGTGCCACCTCTTTGCTGGCTGTGTTGTGGCTTTCTAGTTTATAAACAAGGACCTATGCACAGGTCCTACTTAAAATTTTAAGCCTAGGATGCCAAGGAAACCCCATAAGGATATCGGCGTGTGAGAATTGCTAGATGTGCTGGTGTCCATTCCTTCTGTAGGTGGCAGGTGGAGTTGGCCACTTTAAACCCCTGACAGTTGCCCCGATGGGTTGGGTACCTACTTCTCTCTGACACGTGGCCCTTGCCTGTAGGTTATGGCTCCAGGGACATGCCTGTCAAAGCGAAGCGCAGCACGTACAACTACAGCCTCCCCATCACTGTCAAGAAGACATGTAAGTGACTGGATCACCTGCATCAGGACATGGCCAAGGGAGGTGGAGAGGTCTGCTGGCCGTTCCTTACAGGTGCATAAGGTCAGGCAGGGTGGTCCCCACTCCCTCCATACCAAAGCACTTTCCTGCTCCCATGTAGCCAACCAGCTTGTCACCATGCATGACTTGAAGCAGGGCCTGGGCCCATCGGGAACAGATGGCCCACGGAAACTGACCTACAATAAGTATAAGCTCAAGGTAAGTGCCCTCAGGCTCCAGTGGAAGGTCAAGTGTGGGGATAAAGCGTCTTTTCAGGGTTGGGCACTTGTGACCCTGGCGAGGATCTTTGACTGACCCAACTCTCTGCCTACCAAGTGCCTTTGCATTACTCCTACCTCAGACCCCTCCAGAAACAAAATGAGAATTTGGAGTGCCATCTACCCAAGGCCATGGGGAACTTGGGCCGTCTGGGCAAAGAGGTGGTGACAGGTCCTGGAGAGGGACATCTGACACTAGCAGATGTGTGGCGGCCCCTGGTGAGCCTGGCTCCCCTGAGGCCTGTAGCTGCTGCCAAGATGACAGGACTCGGCGTAGACATGAGCACAGGCCAGACCAGAACATCTGGGACTCAGCTGTGGGTTGACATGTGTGATGGGATGGACCCAGACCTCCAGGGCTCACATTTTCATCAGTATCACCCCACAGTGGTTAGCACACTCCCACACTTCTCCTGATCCCTCTACAGTCCCGGGAGAGGCCAAGCTAGTGTGTTCTCTACCCTGGAGTCCCTGCTTGAGTGGCTGTGACAGAAAATTGAAGTTCAGCAGAGACAGGCGACATGAGGGAGACAGCTAATCCCTCTAGTGCCATCATCCTTGGCTGTCAACGTCTTGGGACCTTATCCTTGACTTCAAGGCTATGTTCCAAGTGGAAAAAAGAGAAAATGATACTTATTAAACCCTGCCTTCCTCCCCAAAAAGCAGTCCAGGGAGCATGCAGGGGCACACAGAGTGACTAATTAGAAACAGCTGGTAAGGAGTAGACCAGATCCTTTTGGAAGGTGCAGAAGGCAGAGCCCAGTACAGGCTGGTGGCGGCCCCATGCTGTAAACTGGCAGGCTTCCCAGGGGTCTGAGGAGGGCCTGACTGCCTCCACCCTCCAGAACCTCCTGGGGAGTGAGAGCCTCCTTTCTCCACATCTGCTGGCCACCCTGGGCCTGGGGACAAGCCAACTCCATAGACTCCCATGAAAGCCACAGCATGGCTGTCCTCAGCACTGTAAGACCCTAGGGACTGCATAACCATCCCGTTCTCTCCCCTCCTTTCCTCAGGATTCAGTCTACATCTTCCGGGAAGGGGCTCTGCCACCCTATCGACAGATGTTCTACCAGCTGTGTGATTTGAATGTGGAGGAGTATGTATGAGGGGTCCTGTGCCACTGATAGCCCGTGGAACTCTGGGCTAGAACTCACTAGAACAAGACCAGTGTTCTCTGCAGCTCTTCCTCTCTAAGGGAGACTATGCCACTGGGAGTTGGGTGCTGGCCTTGGGCCTGCCATAAGTGGGCTAAAGGCAGGAACCAGCAACCCTGGCTGCACTGTGCCCTGTAGAAAGAGCCCTGCTTGCTAGTAGCAATTGCTTTTGCTAGAGTCTTTTCCTGAGTGTGTCCTTGATTGACATGGCTCCTGATCTGAACACCTGTTTAGAAAACAAGAGTGGGGCCACAGCTTGGAAAGGTGTGGGGTCTAGGGAGAGCATTACTGTTAGCAGAAAAGTGTGCCTGGGGATACACCCAGCTTTGTACAGTTTTTTTGGTTTTTGGTTTGGTTTGGGGGTTTATTTGGGTGGGGTGTGGTGCTGTCCAGAGACAGCAAAATATTAAGGAACCCAGCTGGGACCATTCATCCCTGCAAGCTCTTCATTACCCACCACCTCTGAGACTTCCCTCTGAGCACTGTTTGTCACACAGACCCTGTGTAAGAGCCTCCCCATTGGCATCCTGTTCTCACAAACCCATGCCCATAGAGCTGTGCTGGAACTCTATCCCATGAGCCACCACACATGGAGCCACACTCTGGGGCTCTGTATAAGTTTCTCACCATAGAGCCCTGTCCCTGGACTCTGCCCACACAGCGTCTTCTGCCTGCAGGTTGCAGAAAATTGTTCACCGCAACGATGGGACAGAGAGTGTGTGCACAGAGAGAGACGGCTGGTGCCTCCCCAAGACCACCGACCACCTCAGGGACACCATGTCACTCATGATTCTGCAGACCATCCGCGCTGAGAGGCCTAGTGAGAGCCACATGTGCAGGGAAACCTCAGACCTGTTCCTGACAACAGCAGAGCCCCTCATGCTGCCCATCTCATCGCCTCCTGTGTGGCCCATGGCCCCGCACTGCATTCCCTAGCTCCTTTTTCAAACCAAACCAGAGCCAGCCCTTGGGGCAGTGGAAAGTGAGGCACTTGCTAGGCAAGGGGTCTGCAAAGGACTCCTTCAAGGTAGACAGTGGGCATTGGAGTAGAGCAGGGCTTCCTGGCTATGTTTGGGACATGGGCTCAATCTCTGGGAGTCCAGTCAAGGCTGTGAACCTTTTCTGGGAATAATGGTGTATGCCCTCTGAAGCTACATAGGGTCCCAGGCTGCTCATGGCTCTCTCCAGAAAATGGCTTCAAAAATGCCTTGTGAGGCTTCACCTTCCTGGGTCTCCACCCTCATACTTTCCATAGTAGCTTCTTCAAGCCCAACTACCTGTCATAGTAAATGTGCTCTAGGACCACCTAGGAAGCCAGCATTGGGAGACACAGCCTTCTTTCCTTCTTGCACAGCTCTCTTCTCCGACCCAGGTAAGGCTGATCGTGGAAAAGGACAGCTGATGTTTGAGTCTGGAGAGGAAGGCGAGGAGGAAGAGGAGGAGGAAGAAGAGGAGGATTTCAAGCCCTCAGATGGGAGTGAAAATGAAATGGAGACAGAGATTCTGGATTATGTGTGACATAGTACTGGTCCCAGGCAACCAGGTAAGACTAGCGACTGTCCTCATAAAGAAGCCAGAGCAAGGTCACGATAGTGAGGATGGCCCAAGAGGCACACACCTCTGAAGAAAGCTGGGGTCCTAACAAGCAGGTCTTGGTGTAGGCAGAAGTTTCTGTTCCACCAACAATTTCCAAATACGCAGCAGCCACTTCCCAAATTACCATACAGAAGCTTATATTAATTATAACTGTTCAGCCATTAGCTTAGGCTTATTACTGACTAGCTCTTATGCTTAAATTAACCCATAATTCTTATCTATGTTTAGTCATGTGGCTTGGTACCTTTTCTCAGCTCAGCATTCTCATCTTGCTTCCTCTGCCTTTGGCTGGCAATTCCTGACTGCCCTTCCTCTTCCTAGAATTCTCCTAGTCTGCTTGCCCTGCCTATACTTCCTGCCTGGCTACTAGCCAATCAACATTTTACTAAACCAATTCGAGTTTCAAATCTTTACAGTGTATAAGAGCATTATCCCATAGCACCCTGGCTCTGCTTGTGACCCACTGCTTAGTATTGCCTTCTGCCCTGGGTGTTTGAAGACGACCCCAATGCTATGCAGATGACCCAAGGCAAAGACCAGCAAAAGCCAGAGGTGGACGTGGTAAAGCTGGGGGCACCCATCCTGGCAGAGTCTTGTGAATGTAGTGACAGATGGCCTGAGGAGCCTGGTCTGTCATCACAGACAGCCAGACTACCCCTGGTTGGATACCATCTGTCTGGGGTAGTGTTGGTAAAAGCCAGGCCCAGCCATAACTGTCCTGTTATTGAATTTCCTAGGCGTCTGGGTGTCTCAGCATGGGGGGTTAGAGGTGGGACTGTTTCTCCTGCCTGAGGCTCTCTAGCACCTCATTTGTTCATTCATTCAGGACATGCTGGTATACCACGATGGGACAGTTGGGACAGGCCTGTGCCTCACCCACCCAGGGTGCTGAGATGAGGGCACTGGGCAACCTCAGACTGGCAGCCTGACTTCGCCAAATGGACCGGCTCTTCACTTCCCTGGAAACACATTGTCTCACAGCTTCCTGTTGTGAAACCAGAGATGGTCATGTCCCTGCCAAGCTGGCCTCTCTGGAAGGCTCCTCCATGCATGGCCTTCCAAGCCCCCAGGGCAGCAGCACCATTTCCTGAAGGGTGCTGAGCTGGAGATGCACCATTGCCTTGGCCTCTGTCCCTTGAACAGCTTGGCATACACAGTCAAGTCACAGCAATTCCAAAGCCAAATGCCTCGAGCCAGCCCATCCTCCTGACAAGATTGTCCTCAACCCATTGTTTCATTTGGCCCAAGTGGGCACCCCTGGGAATGGGAAGCAGCTGGACAGACCCGTATCCCCTGCTGACCCTGCTTCCTGCTGCTTCGAAGAATGCTCAGCCCAGAGGCAGGAAGTAGTTCTTCTCTAGAGGCTGGCCACCCTTGCCTGTCCCCCACAAGACTTCTGTCACAGCAGCTGCCAAGACACCTCAGCTGGGAGTACTCCCACTTCTGAGCTGCTGCCCAACCTGGTCTTTGGCGAGGAGATCTAGGTTCTGTCCCATCTACCCAGGAATGCCTTGACTCTGCAGATCTGAGGAAGGCGCTGAGCGAGGAACCCCATGCCCTCTGAAGGCCTTGCCCACACAGGGCCGTGGCAATGGTAGTCTTGCCTTAGGTTGGCCAGACTAGAAGGACTTCCTGAGGTCTAGCCACATTTTGCAAAGTATGGTGATTTTTCTCCTGAATTCCCATGTAAATAAAAGTGCTTTTAGTATAAAAAATGTAAAACTCCCTCAGAAGCGCTGATGTTTCATGCAGCTGATTACCCATCATCTGATTTCACAGTTACTGAGTCTTGGTGCATATTGCACCCATATCTTGTTTTCTGTTTGTGTTTTGCTGAGTGTGTTTGAGAAAAGACCACACTTGTCTCTAACAGAACTGCAGTGCTGTTTGGAACTTGCTAGCCAAGATTCTGCAGAACTGTTAGGATTAATTGTAAGCAGTTGGCTCACAGCTGAGTACAGGTCCACAGTCTTGGGGCAGTCAAAGGCAGCATGCTGGCTGCCCCGCCCCCATCTCAGGCCTGCAGTAGACTGCATGAAGCCCAACCACACGAGGCTAAGCTGTCATGTCAACACCCATTGATTTAAACAGCTTTTCATTCACAAACAGCCTCACGGAAACATCAGAATGTTTGACCAGATGTTTTAGGTTTGTTGTTGGGTGGTTGGTTTGTTTGTTTGGAGACAAGCTCTCTCTGGTCCCTGGTTGTCCTGGAACTCACTGTGTAGACCAGGCTAATGTTGAACTCACAGAGATCCTTCTGCCTCTACTTCCTGAGTGCTAGGATTGAAGATGTGTACCACCATGCCCACCTTGACCAAATATCTGGGTACCATGTTAGTCAAGTTAATACCTGATGTTGATCACCACACTTAACACAATTTCCAGTAATTTCTAGTTCTTTCCAGCGGCCCTTTGGCCTCTGGGGGCACCTGCACTCGTGTGCATACTCCATACAGATATATACACATAATTTAAAATAACAAATCATTGAAATACATATGTTTAACAGTTAATAATTAGACAAAGTAACATGATAAACTTGGAAGGCTGCTTGGGGTCATTTAAGCCTCTCTGCTCTTTGTACTTGAGGTGAGTCCTGCAGGCCAGTACCTGAAGGGAACTGTGCTCACAGGTTAGACCCCACTCACTGACTCGCCTGGCCTCATTGCATCCTTATGCCTGTCTCTTGCCTAAGAACAAAGTTTAAGCACCTCTTCCAGGGCACCCGTAAACAAGAAAGGGAATTGCAGGCCCTGCAACTTGCTGTGCCAAGAGCTCCTTGTCAGAGGTTCTCTGGAGAAACTGAGGCTCGGGCCACACAGCTGGGAAGTGGAGCAGTAGCCCTGGCCTGAGTTGTGGTTGTAGTTCTGCTTTATGTGGGACAAGTGTTGGTGGGTTTTGCTTTTGAGGAAAAATTTTCTCTCCCCACTCTCCCCCCAAAAAAACCAAAACACTTGCCTAAATCCTGAATGGTTTATGTCAGTGGGGTTAATGTTCTGTGTGGTCCTATCACTTGACCTTGATGCTTTCAGCCCACCTTCGGGAGCTTGTGGACGGTGAGCATCCAGTTGTGAACCTAGAATCTCCCCATAAAGAACTCCACATGCCATTAAAAAAATACATCCAATGTCAGCAGCAGCTGGCACTACTGGACTGTGTGTGTGACAGAGATGTGTCCTTTTGGGTCTGTCACTGTAGACATAGGCCACTCCAGTATTGGGGAAGTGGACATGAGGACTCTCCTTCCTGCTCAGTGTTGCTGTGAACCTAAAAGTATTCTAAACGCTAGATACAAAGAGGCCCCTTTCCTCTGTCCCCTGCTTCCCCATCCTGCTCTCCTAGCTGCTACCCTGTATTGTTCAACCCAGCACTCCCCAGTACAGAATTGCTTTCTTTAGCACTGGTTCTCAGAATCAGTAGTTGGCACAAGACACAACCTGTATGTTTCCTGCTACCCCACCTCTGTGTGTCAGCTTCCTGCCCTCTCAAATCTGCACACCTACTGTGTACCATGGAGATCTGCATGTTGGATTGGGCACAGCACATGGACACACTAATGCATGTAGGTCTGTAGGTTCCCCTGTGCTCTGAGCTGGGGGCTTGGGCTCCTGGACGGGAGAGGCTACTGGCCTGGGAAGGCTCTGGCTGTGCCTGGCCAGCTGCCATGCCTTCCAGGTGTCCAAGGTGACTGCACTGCTTAAAGGGAGCCTCTTGAGACTTGGTTTGTCTGTCACTGTGATAATCTTTTCCTGGTAGCCAAAGTACACATCCCTAGGATGGTGGCCATTCTCATACTGGCCTTCACCTCCGAGCCCAGTACTTCCCTCCTCCCTCCCTCCCTCATTCTGCACCTCTACTCCCAGGCTTTGTCTCTTTCTGCCTGAGTGTACCCCAGAATTATTGCTTGTGTTCTACGGGGAATCCCACCCCAACCTCCAGCAAGGCAGAGGTGAAATAGACTCTATCTGGAGGTGCCCCCAAGCCCTGGGGCCACACTAGGTTTTACTCTGGTAGTCCTGCTCCATCTGTGCCACCATGTCCACCTGGAGTTTCTTGTCCACCCCTCCCAGGAGACTCTGCCTCCAGTCCTCGGCTCAGCCTGCACTGCCCCACATCACTTAATGCAAGCTCTTGAAGTTACCAAGGGTCAGCCACACCAGTGCCTAGTAGCACACAGCCACCTCTGGCTTGGGAGTCCCCCGTGGACTTGCCACTAAGGTAGGGGGCATTCAGCACCTTGAGATGAAGCACACCATTTTTCTGAAGGTGACACTAAACCCCAAAATGACGGAATTAATATGACAGAATTCGAGACACCTAGCACCCAGCCAGGGTTGGCCCTGGGAGGCCCTCCCCCTCACTATCCATGCCACCTGCCTCTGCTCCCAGGTAGGCAGTAACCCACACAGGTGCACTGTGGGCACCACTCAGGATGCACGGGGCCAGCCTGACCTGGGAAAAACAGACCATCCCGCATCTGTGCGTCTGTGAGTACATGGTATGCACGCACACGACCTTGGCTCCAGCTCCATAAATACTGGAAAAGTGGCGAGAAGGACTGCCTAGAGGCAGACACTCACCATGGGACGCCTGGAGGTTCTGTTTCTTGGCCTCACCTGCTGCTTGGCAGCAGCTTATGCTGCAAAGGTAAGCCAGAGAGGACTGTGGTCCCCTCTTTCGTTAAGATCTGGAAACTGGGGACAGGGTCTAGAGTATGAAAGGCAGAGAGGTCACAGAAAGGGAAGGAGTAAAAGGCCAGCAAGCCCAACAGCCCTCCAAGCTCTGGTCCTGCCTGGGCCACACCCAGCTTGTCTTATTCATGGGAAGCCTAGCTCAGCATGCAGAAATGTACTGGAATCTCACACCAGGAACAGTTCTGTGTGTAAGGACATCCTGTGCACTATTTGGAGCATATATACTAAAAAACCCACTATTGCTCTGTGGTTTCAGGTGGGCCTAAGTCTGGCAAGCCTACCTACAACCTCTGGCTTTCCCCCTTCTTAAGCCCCCCCCCCCCCCCCCCCCCCC